>JANQDE010000056.1:556000-609098 GCA_037157785.1 Cephalotes varians
AAAAGTTGGATTCCCGTGGGGATGCGCCTCGGTACGACTCGTGCGGAAAAAAAATTCGTGCGCCTCTCGCGCGTTTTCCTCCGCGTTGCCGTCGTCTGCCACCTCGTTGTCGACAGAAAATAATGAAAATATTGACCCACGCGAGAACGACGGCGCATTATCCGGAGGTTTCCCAGGGCCCGGGGATCTGTACCAGTTACATCATCGTCTTCGTCGTCGTCGACAACGGCTGTGAGTGTTTCGGGGAGAGTCGCGCGGCTTTTAACGCCCGATTTTTCGGGCGTCTCCTAAGTAAACAGACCTTCCGGCGAAGGTCCACGCTTCTTTTTCCATCGTGTGGAAGCACATGTCCACTTTGCCCACCCCCGCGTGACCATATTACGTGCGACCGAGCGAAGAATAGTCGTCCACGTTTTTCAGGCTCGCGGCCATCGACAAATATTCCACTTGTGTTAGGTACGTGCGTAAACAAGTCGCGCGACAACTCGAGTCATCT
Source organism: Cephalotes varians (assembly GCA_037157785.1). NCBI lineage: Eukaryota > Metazoa > Arthropoda > Insecta > Hymenoptera > Formicidae > Cephalotes > Cephalotes varians. Next base: position 556,497 of record JANQDE010000056.1, read on the forward strand.
CGCGTTCTTCGAGGTACATGCGCTTCGAAAACATTATATGATCACGACGATGTGTGGAGCAAAGGAGTGATTGCGATCGTTAGATATTGAAGAATTCGTACAATAAGTCACAAGGAAAGAATTTGTGGCAAGCGAAGAACTAAGAATACATATATTTTTATATTTTCTTCTGCAATTTGCATAGCACCGAGAAGAGAAAATTTTCTGTTAAAAGCTAAACACATTCGCCTTATTAATTCGTGAATAGAATTTTGGTCGACAGAGTCACAGGAGGATATTAGAGAGCTTTAAAATTTGAAAATGAGATATGAATGCATGCTCGTTGAACTATCAGCCTGTCCGCATAAATGCGGATGCTAGGGAAGTGCATTCGAATAAAGTGCATGCAACGCGATGAATTGGCCGCGATAGAAACTCACGATGGCGCAAAATCGCGAACGCTATTGAATAGCGAGCCACACAATGTCACATTTGCGAACTGTAAATACGTGAAACGTTGAACACTTCTGTAAACGAATTAATACAATGTTACATCTGTATCAACCTAGCACATATAAATGCTGCGAAATACTGAAATTCACATTTAATCTGCCTTCCGCAAGCTGCCATTCTTCCACAGATTTCCATGTGTTATTTCTTTAATTTGGTTTTCATTAAATATGTTGAACAGATAGGCGAAAAATATTCTCTTAAATATTTTTGGAACATGACATTATATTAAACCGAAAATTTTAATGTTTTAATTAAAAAAAAAAATTAAAATATCATTTTCGTTAAAAGCTAGAAAAATATAATGTACCACATGTTTTTATCAGTGAAATGATCTGATTATTCACAGTCAGCATATTTAATTAAATTCTATTACGCTTTCGAAATAAATCTGTATGCAAATAGTTGTCTAGAGATACATTTATAATACATTCATAAAAGTAAACTCATTATTAAACGTAAACTCATATATCCAATAAAGATAACATATGGACTCACTGATGTTTGTTATTACGTAGAAACAGTTCTACGATAATAACGATAAAATTAGAAATGAATTTTCCACTGCGGCATCATCTGCATTATCTTTAAACTTCATGACATAAAATCACCGAGATCCAGCGCGTTCCTTTTACCATTTCTATGCTCGGAACGTGCTTCTGAAAGCTAGTAAAAATGGCACGAGCAGCGTGACTCTGTCGGCACCATTCTACTGTATTTTCCGTCCTAATTATATCTCACCCCAATGTAAAACTCGTTACGGTCATCTCTCCACTATCGCGTCGTCTTGCATTAACCTGCAGAATGTTTTGCTCGCTTAATTACAATGGCAATTTCGTTAATTAGGTCAGACACGTATGTGTTGCTGTGTATAACAGTGTACAACCATATATTAGAAGCATTCTATTTATATTCGGCTATCGCTTTTCTGACTTTAAATGAAATGATATTTAATCTACATATAAAACATTAATAGAATTTAGAAAATTGATATTAAAAATATCGTGCAATTAATTTTAGTAAAAAATGTTATTTTAGATTAATAAAAATAATAAAAATAATTTCAAGATTACAACATTATTTAAAATTAATTTAAGATTAAATCGTCAGGCAGTTGCACTTGTTTGATTTTGCTGCTTCTGTCATACAATCGGTTTTACATGCCAATAATATGTTTTTTCGTACTGAAAAACGTATTAAAAAAGAATGCGTCTTTTCTTTGTCGGAAACAATGAAGATTATAGATTTAAAATTGTTCGAACATTAACAGAAATAGACATAATCAGGTCGGCATTACGACGTTGATTTTTTCCCAATCGATATAAATGTTACCACTCTTTAGTTAGTAAAGACATTTCTGTCAACTTTACTTCAGTAAGAACGTTTTTATCAATTATACTTGAACAAATGCAAAGGTATATTCATTTTATGTTAAATAATATTGTAAAGAATATGAAACTTTTGAAAATTCAAAAAAATATTTCGCGATTGAAAGGAATATGAAAATAGTTTACTAAAGCATAAAAAATAAATGAATTCCACCTAATCAAAAATACTCGATTAAGATCTGTAGTATTGAGCCACACAATTAAAATGCAAAAAATTCTCATAATTTTTTTGAAACTTTTACAATACCCTCCATGATCCTATAAACATATGCCCAGCTCGTTTTTCGTTCCTTCTATGAGTCACACAATGTGAATGAAATTAATGTCAAAATTCTCTGTAATTCAAACCTTTGAAACATCATGCGAGCTTAATTATTGCAGCTTGCACAACTTGCAAATGCTTAGACGTGCACCGATGCGGCTTGGCGCGGAACGTAGCGTCACGCAGCCTACATTACAAATTGGATATTATGCAATTACCTAGCGATTAAATTAGGCGTTGCTGACGCCGCAATGGTTGCGCTTGTACGCAACACGTACCGCTGTTCCTACGTGTAGCCGTGAATGTAGCCGCCTGTAAGCAACCGCACTCGCAAAGTGCCCTCAACAATACGAGCGTTTACTAAGCTCGCGAAATACTTTGTTCCACAACGAGCTGTGACTAATTACGAAACGTCGTTAAGAACATTCTCTGCGATTCTAAGCGCCCGTCGTTGCAGAAAGATAAATTGCATTTTACACCATCTATTTTACATTGTACGAGTGCAAAACACAGAAACGTTTTAATATGCCGCTAATGTATCAAAGAGGATAAACTTTGAAATCTAACTTCTATAAAACGATTCAAACATTCAGTGATATTTTCACGCTGCAATGTAAAAATTTAATGGTGGAATTTAGCGGTGGAAATTATATTTTTATATTATATTTTTGATGTGATATATAATTTTTTATATTAGATATCTATTTTAATTCAGTATGAGGCAATAAATTAAAATGCGTTTGTTCGCCTTTTCGACATTTTTTTCGAACTCGGATGTGTTTTACAGCACGGAGTCTTTCATACAGTTGAAAGATCGACGAGGGCTCAAAGGCTTGTCGTTCTTGCGTTTTTATTTTCCCGCTTTCGTTCACTCGTTGAGACCATTAAGGCCAGCCAGTTGGGTGGCCGATTTTCATCGTTGGTGTCGTCGTTCGCGCGTATGTCTTTAGCTCCGAAAATAGTCGCACTCGCAATGCACATAACCCGATATTTCTAAAGCCGTCGGCTTCTATACTTGGAAATTCTCGGAGGTAACGATATTTCCGTTCACGTCGAACGTACACGGGTGGTCCTGCTTATGGATATTCACTATCGACATCGTGAAGACTGATTGAAGTTGGTAATTTACAATTGATGCGAGGCACTACGAATTACAAATATTGCCACAAAATAATATTTCAGAATAAATTGTCACAAGAATTTTAGAGTAAACAGAGAGATTTAGAAAATGTATTATTAGACTAATTAGTTTATTTCAAATTATTGCAGTTACGTGTGTAATTCTTGGTCCGCGTCTCGATTCTAAATTATTCAATTATATTCCAGTTCAACGGAATTAAATTTTAGTTTCTGTTGCCGTATATTCAGCGGAGCGACAACGCTGTGCGTCGCTATCACACAAATCCGGGAAAATAAAAATGCCATTACGAGAATGTTCGGAATAAAAACAACGGGGACTACGCGACGAGAGATGTAAGCGCGAAATCGATTTAAAATACTACACGCCGCCGTGCGCGAACGCGTATAGGGAAAAATCGACGCATCCGTCTTGGCGGCCGCTGACGGATCGTTTGATTGCTTCTCATACATATCGCGGAGAGAAAAGCATTTGCGAGGAAGATTACTCCTTGCTGAGATACTCCGGGGTGGTTCGAAGGGGAATACGCGATAACGTCCCGAAACGAGCTTCGAGGGGCCGGAGCTGGAGCCTGTTTTGTTATTTATGGTTGCATTACCGAAAGCGGCGTAAGGACAGTAAGTGCGTGGGAGATGCCGCGTGCGAGACTAAAGTATGTATAAAGTGGAGAAGCACATTTTTACGATGCCACGCTGAGCTTAATCCGCCTCTACGATCGATTTCACCCGCGCACTTCTACCCGCTTTCTCACGCGGAGGTCGCGCCATTTTACGCGCCTCGTATGTTAGCGGCGGATCGCAGCTGTAAACGAATATTTTCGTGAACGCTAACGCTACGTCGGAGGAATATAGATATTGCCAAGAAGATAATTTCATAACATTGTAGTAAAGTTGTAAAAAAATACACAGATCAACGAAGTAGCAAAACTTTTACTCAAGAAATAAAAACATATTATTATTATCAACATATCGTTTTATAGTACAACTTCTTTAGTAGAATATTAGAAGAGAATTATCTTTTCGCAGAGCACACATGTTAAGAAATTGTTAATTTATGAATTATAAATCGCGTATACGTGAATAATTCAATAATAAAAACGAAATATCAAATATTTCAATATTACAAACAACGATTCATAATCCGCATGTTACCATCAAAGATATTTGTGTCTAATTTTTTGCTATAATTATTTTAATATTTGATTGTATACTAATTTCTTCTTCCAAGTTATTACTTTATCATGTACGAAATATACTGTAACCTACATCTGAAAGCACTATAAAAGATAAGTAGACAGCGGTTGACACGACTGAAGAGAGCAGAGATACGCGATGGGACCTTAATTAAAAGAATCTTCGTTTACCCAGTCTGGAGTGCCAATCACCGCGTTTAATTACTTGCCACTTTTTTATCATTTAAACTTTTCATTGGGAGTTAAGGAAATTTACGTGCGGCTCTCATTAACGTTTATCAACGTCAGTCGAGAGTCGAAAGTACCAGCTACTCAACGATTACAAGCGAGCGAGTTTGTTTCGTCCACGATATGCTAATAAGGCTTTCCTTCGCTATGTAACGTTCACCTTTGTAACAAGCGATAGAAAGGCGACGTCACCACGAACGCAATCTCCTCCTCGTCATATTATTGCAACGCATCGCAGTAATTTGTCAAGTTTGTCAAGATTTCTAGACACGATTCAAAGTACACTTTTTGATTTGTTATTGACCAAATGTTTCACTTATTTATAAGCGAAAAGAAAAGCAACTTTTAAAATTATATTAAATGATAGAAATTTATGAATATATAAAATATTTGCATGTTGCAAAAAAAGGCGTTTTCAGAAAAAAGGTAATAGCAGCGCAAATAAAATTTGCCCATATCATAAACGAAAGATAAAAAATAGAATCTATAATTGCAAAATTGTTTTTAGTGCAATCGAAAACATAGAGACAGAGATTTGCGGAAGAACATGATCGCGAAGAAACGCGTTGTACGAAGTATGCGAAAGTTGATTTAAAATAAAGGAATATTACCAGCACACACATGGCTTGGAGTGTTTTTGCACTTCCCCGTCTTGAAAATGGAGCGTAAGCTATTGTCAGGGTTGCTAGAATAACAAACTCGATCGACTCTACCCTTTGTGGGGATAGCTCAACCATCGCGATTGTCGGAGAGCATTTTTGAAACGGCTCTTCTTTCGATCCTAGTCACGTTTGCGAAAGAAAGCTTCCAACAAACACTGCTTGGTTTTGGAGATGGATATATTTCAAATGTCAACGACGTGACGTATCCTCGCGGATCCCTGCTGGCGCGAACTAGCTCGGGGTGTATTTGCAAAGGATCAAGATTGAAACTTATAGAATAATTTTCTCGCACAATATATCATTTAGAGAATGTACTATAAATTCTATTCTTTATTCTATCAAAGACATCAATTTTATCAAAGATATATTTGAGAATTTTGATTACTTTCTTATCGAATGAATTTTCCTAAGAGTCTCCATGACGATCTTAAGACGGACGAAGAAACGTTAATTAGAGAATCATTATTACGCTCGTCGAGCGGAATGTATAAGTCATTGAGGTCAAGTGGCAAGGCTTTCAATAATTTAATAGGAAAAAAGCGAGGAGAGATAAAGCGGGATGTAGAGAGAGACAACGAACTCAAAGATATCATTCATTAATTTACGAAATACGCGGTCGTTAGAAGCGGAATCCTTCAGATATCGCCGAACGATACGTTAAAATGTGCATTGTCGACGCTACGGAGAAGTAATGTTGCTACAGAACAAACGACAATGTTATCGTCGTGGGACGGTAGGCCTGCATATAAATACTGATACGGCAATGTGGTACTAATTTATTGCCGAGCTCCACGGAGATCCGATTTCACTCCCTTACCGTTTCTCCTCCTCCCTTTCTTTCTTGCGTGTTAGCCGTGAATGCCACTATTATGCATTATGACGCGTAATTCCGGCCGCAATCACGACCAGATCGTCTTGCAATTTCGTCGGTGCCGTGTGTTTGCCGGATCGAAGAAAAACGGTACAATGAATTCTTTACGTTAAGTGTAACGTGAGGCTTGTCGTTAGATTCGCATGTAAAATTGTAACGTGAAATTACATTTCAGCAAAAGAGCAACGTTAATGATATGGAAAGACTTGTTTTGTTTAAGTAATATATAAAAATTTAATTAGATACAGATTTGAAAATAATTTTGTTTAGATCATCTAAATAATTATATAGGATGTTGAAACTGATTACTAGAATTTTTCGCTTTTGCGGCATTGTCATCAAAGTTTAAACGTTCTACATAGTTATTTTAATCTTTAATTATTTTCAGATCTATATCTAATTAAATTTTTAGATACTTCAACAAAATCATGTAGCAAATCGTGTAAAATTTATGTTTCGAATTCTTATACGCGATTCAAATTAATCTTATATATGTAGACGTTAACGATAGGATATAAATATTATTAAAATTCATTATTATAGAATTTTCGAAATAATGGAATTATAACTTGGCGCCATTTATTTGATATCAAATCTTTTATACAAATGATATAAATATTATTAAAATTACATATGTAATTTCTAATAATGAAGAACATCATGCAAAATTTCAATTTAACTCAAATTTTAATAATATTATGGCGCTAATAAAAATGTTATGACTTAACTTGTAAATTTTAAGCATGATGAGAGGCTAACCACGCGAATATATTAAGTGAGCACATAATTTATCCAGCAGCTTTAACTTCCTAATTAGAAAATAATTGATAATTTCATTTTTGTAACATGAGCTTCATATCATTGAACTATTATTATTTATGGACAATCGCTGTCAATCGAATGAACAGTTCCCGATTTATATTCTGAACAGGTAATAATCGCAGACGCAAACCTAGTAGGTTTTTGCAATAGTGTATGCGACATAACGCATAACAGTCTCGCGAGTCTGCGAGACGCGATAACATCAAAGTATCGCGAGAATTTTCTCCGCTCGAGGATATCGCTGAATTCGTTTCCGAGAGAAAAAGTATCGATGCACGAATAACGAAGCACTTTGAAAATCGTAGAAGCTGCAGCGTTCTGGGACGCGCATCTAGAGGTGACTCGATAAAAGGAATATCGCGGTTGTAAACACCGAGCTACCGGTTTACACCTGTGCATGCTCGCGCATACAAAAGCGCGACTGCATTCACGATAAGCTCGGCGTTTTCTAGTGTTCGGAGTGCTCGTTGATGCTACTGGCAAGTAAAGAAAATCGACCGTTATCGGAGTAATTCTTTTTCAACAAGATATTTCCATTCAAAAATTATTGAACGTCATTTAACATTTTTTTTCTCAAAGACTAACAGAGTTTTTATGAATAAAATAAAAATTATCCGTCTGCGATATTTACATTGTTAGTACATTACGTGCGTTTGGTGTCGTTGCTTACATATTGATGCCTCGCTACTGGTTTCGTATCTCTCAAGCATAGTCAGCCGAATCTTTAACGATTCCCAGAGGTTCTTGCCGCACAACGTTAATGGAGTTGAATATCTCAATACCTATCTTAATATCGTTCTCCCCTTGTATCCCACCGTATTTCGACCGGCTTTGCTTCCTTCTCGACCGCCTCCCTCCTACGTCTTTAGATTGGAACAACCAAGTGAGTCATTCCGCGAAATCGTTTGGCATAAACATGTCTCGCAGATACCTGGTAGTCGGCACAAATTACCAATATCAAAGATAGCACGAGAGTTTTAAGACGTTTACTTTGGACGGACATTAAGATAAAACGCGAACAAGAAAATCTTTTCACGCGATAGCATTCACTCTTGCCGAACGCGTAAACTATTCGACAACAATACGAAAGCTCCTAAAAGTCATCTAAAAAAAACCCAATATGTCTCTTATAAGCTAAATTGTTGAAATACATTTTCAAAACGGAACGTTTTATAATTGTCGTCAACGAATAGATGAACGAAATGATGAATCGCGTTCCCGAATTTTCAGACAGGCGAAAGCAAACGCGAAAATCTGGTTTACGGGATGATTGCCACCACGTGATCCGCCATCGTCGGGATTGTCACGGTATGATCAACGCCAGTGTACGTTATCTCTTTTCAATGATTGAGGAGGGGTTCGTTGGATGGTTGCGGCATAGAGGGAGTGGTTGCAAAAGCAGGGGAATGTATTTACGTGTACACAGAGACAGCAAACAAGCATAGCGCTGATTTAAATAATGTGTCGCCAAACAGAGTTCTGCAGAGGTGCGATGTAGTCGCTCTTTTATTAGCGACCTGAAATCTCGTTCATTCGAAATATCGATTTACGCGGCATTCGCGGGCAGAAGAAAATTTAACACATTGTAAAAATAATGTCGCGCGTATCGCGACAATAATAGATCGAATGCGCTTATGACTTCGATCATTATCGTCTCAAATTACCATTATTTTACAACCATATCCTATTTGAAGCTTAAAGCAGGTATGACGTGATTATACCGCGCGTAATAATTTCGCCTCATGCCCTACATCGTAACCCGTTCTCCCTCAGATCCGCGGTTGCGTTCGCCGCGATGTATCTATCAAAGTATCCCACATACCACATTAAACCGCTCTGAGATATTGGATCCTACGTTCCGGTGCCGCGGCGAAGGTGAATGTGTACCAGTAGACTGAGTAGACGGTACAAGATTGGGCGAGAGAAACGGAAGATGAAAACAAGCGCTCCAACAATGGGAGCTTCACGAACGCCCGTCGACAGCGAGGGGAGCGGGGCATGCTGCAGTCATGGTGGATGTTCCGCTGGGCGAAGGGAACGAGAGGGGACCCCGTCGTACGAAGAGGGAAATTAATACGAAGTAGTATCATTGTCTCTCATTTCGCATCGTCCCCGATGCCAGGAACTCCGAGGAATTGTGGTCGGACCTGGTAACGGGAAAGTTGTAGGAGTCGGAGGCAACCGTGGATAATGACTTTTTGATTACAAGACTCGTCGTCAACGGGCATCGTCTACGACGACGATGGCGACGCCGACTACGACAACAGGCACGAGAACGATGAGAAAAGAATGGAGAGTCGGGGATAGCGAATCAGGCAGCTGGATCATCTCTGCTACCAAACGATAAAAGTTCCATCTGTGCGCGCCTTTTTCGTATCTTTTTTGGTGTCCTTTTTAGTCGACCGTCCATTAAAAGTCATGTCATCTGCGCAACGGGCTTTAGACATACGACGACCTACATTTCGCGATCTCCGATCGCTCGATCGCAGAGTATTAGAAAAGAATTACGTCTTCGAGTCACGAACTACTTCGTGCCACAGGTTGACCCATTCGCGAAGTATTTATCTGGCAAGTGCATCGGTAACTTTTCACATTTCTTTTCGTACTGATACGTCAAGAAAAGTTTACAATTTTGCGATTGTTCCAAATATCTTTTTCTTGATATGTCATGCTATTTTAGAAATAGCATATCATGTTTTTTAAAAAGTTTTACGAATAAGATGATTAAAATAAAATAAAGTACTTATCGCGTTTTAATATCGTCTTCCAAATTTTTTATATGTTATTAATTTTGAAATTATTTTTAATCTCTGGTGGTTCTACGAAACTATAATACGTACTTGCTAGTCGCTCAACAAGTTGGTATTGGCCTCTATAAAATTTTATATACATACCTGTAACATATAAATAAAAATAACATTAATCATAGAGTGTAATTTTAAATAAATAAATAAATATACATATACATATATATATATATATATATATATATATATATATATATATATATATATAATTTCTTTTAATATGTGACGCGAGAGATATAAATTATTATGTAAAATAAACGTGCTTAGAGATGTCCGAGCGTAGCAATTGTCTGAAATATACTATGCAGATAAATTTGCAAAATATCGGGCATGGCTATAATTCTCCTCTCTTTCTCTCTCTCCCTCTCTTTCTTGGCGTTTATAGCAACGATTCGAGAATCATGCAGGATTTCACATCGATGTAACGCGCTATCTGGCTAGGAAAGGACACAAGGGGGATCTGAATCATTGAGAGATTCCACATATCTCGTAGTATCGGAGATCCTCGGAATTGTATCGCATTCACGACGATAAATAAGCGAGGACAATACTGGACGCACACTGTACCGCCTCCGTAGTGGACACGTACAGAACCCATAAAGCGAGATGATCTTCTTCCTCCATTCCTCTCCTCATAGGAGCACGCATCATCTGACGTAGGATCAGTACCGAAAATCATAGATAATCGGATTCTGTCATATGACAGGTATATGCGGATGGAAACGTCGCAATTCTTAGATTGCTCACCAGAAAAATAGCTACAGCACAAATGTGACCTTTGCTAATGCGCAAAGTATTAAAGTTTTTGTAGATATGTAAAAAATATAATTAAGAGGATTATGAATAAAAGAGCGTTTAAGAAATGAATGAAAAAATGCAGAACGCAAAAATTTAAAGTCGAATATAATTTCTTAATTTTTATTAATTTAATATCAAGTATTTTCAAGATCTCTCTCTCTCTCTATATATATATATATATATATATATATATATATATATATATATATATATATATAATATAAAAAATTCAAATTTCTTTTTAAATAGATCAGTGTTAAAAATAATTTGTTGAAAAGACAACAAAATTTTGCTAAATGTGCGAATATTAAAATCGTTCTTATGAAAAAAGTTAATTTTCGTCAGTCTGTTATGCTAAATTGGAAAATTTTTGATAAAAATTCGGTGAACGAAAAGGATGAAGAAGTAAATAAATAAAACAATTGAATTTCAATGCGGAAATTTCACGCATCGGAATTACATTCTAAAGAAAATTTTTTAAATAAAAAAAAGTAATAATAAATAATCAGAAACAATATTTTATTTTTAATAAATTAGAGCAATTTTTAATTTATTAGAGCATTAGAAGTAGAAATTCTTTAAGAATTGTCTTATATAAGAGCGATTTGTTGTGACAATGTGTATACGCGGATAACCGGTGTAACTTAAATACGAAAAGTTAAGTCACGGTACCTCGTTGACCCAGGTTCATTTAGCGAAAAAGTTTTACGACTGAAAACGAGCGCGAGGAAACCGAGAAAACGTGCGGAAGGCACACACATACAAGGTCTCGTAAAAAAAGTAATTGCACGCAGTAGATCATATGGTCGGTTTTAACGTGGCACTGCACGACATTTGGTCACGCCGAATGTAATAAAGTCGCGTTTACGTCTCCGACGTGAAAATTTAATATAAAACAACAATAAATGGAGATGTGCTGTTAAACCTGACACGCTAAATCGAAGTTACACTTCTAAATGTACTACTTTAGAAATAAAATTCATTTTTTATAAGACAAACTGCACTTTTAAATATTTATATCAGTTGCATTGAAAATAAAGTTTTCTTAGCTTTCAAAGACAATAATTATGTATATATATATATATATATATATATATATATATATATATATATATATATATATATATATATATATAGAGTAAGTATTTTCCTTATTTATAAATTTTAAATACATGTATAATATCAAGAGACACGGTCGTGTCTCAGCGCTAAAGTGTATGCGCGAGACAGACCGTGTATCTATACGCGAGTTGCGAGCACCTGAGATCAGATCTCAATAACGGTTAAGTCGATTAGGTTTTAAATGGTCTTAATCAATAGCTTGGGTTTGAATTATATTATAAAAGTGCCTTTATTTTTTTTCTACGTGCCCTATGAGCGGAGATATTTCGACGCAAAGTCTAGATAAAATCTAGATAAAATCATATTAAAAAACGTCGTCGTCGCCGAAGCTACGGAATGGGGATGGTGTCCATCTGCAGCTTTTAACGCCAGGGGCGCTAGCAATCAAGCCTCGCAAATCTACTGAAAATCTATAGTTACATATAATTGCGAAAACGAAATTCCGCATGCGGAAAAAAAAATTGGGATAGAAATACGATATCTCTGCGTGCTTTCACCTTCAAGTTTTCGTAATGGCGGGAAAGTAGAATCCCATCTTTCATAGTTTGTTTGCATATAATCGCGTGATAGAACACTCAATCTGCCTTCGACGAATCGCTCACATCTACAGGAAGATCGCAACATAAAGATAATCGCGGTACAAACTATACGCCTTACATATCTCCGGTCAGAAATTACGTCTTCCAGGTAGCACGATCAAGTTTACGAGCGAGGCGACGCGAGGCACGTAATCGTCTCATAAAAGCCATAATCGCGAGGCCTACATAAAACCCCTTGCGCGCACGAGATCTTGAAACACCTTGCCACTAATCCTACCCCCGTGCTCAGGATTCCGTCGTTACTTTCTACGTGCTGTATTGCTTGGGTTAATCCTAGAGAAAACCGTATCATCATCGAAAGCGCTTCTATTGGATCCCTCGACTTTGGAAGCTCTATGCTTCCTTGTACAATAAATAAGAGCACGATGAGTCTCTATTCCTCATTCTGACTTTTTATATTTTCGAGAAGAAGTCAGGGTTCAATACTTTAATTTTAATATCGCGAAATACGATTTTTTATTTTTAACGTAGACGTGTAGTATTATGATACACTGATGACACTGATATTACGCTGATACGTACACTGATATTCTTTATATTATGATAAAGAGAATCTCATTTTCAATTCTGCTGGAGAAAGTGTAATCATTTAAGGCAGAAATCGCATCAATCTATTTTATCCTCGATAAATATTCAATATAAACTGCATAATTAAATCACTGACTAATTAGTACGTGCAAATGGTGTCACAAACACGTGCATGCGACCTATGTATTTATAGTTCTTACAAATGTTGCGCTAGTTTAATTTCTCCGAACTCCAACAAATTATTGCTTTTGCATATTATGCCGCGCACCATTCGCCATACTGTGCTTCTTCGCATCCACCCACGGCACGTAAACGCAAAACATAAATGCACGCCGACGTGAGCTGTACTGCGATCGCATATAATAAGCTTAGACGTTATATCCGAACCTGGATGCAGCTGCAGACGCGTTGGCGCATTTATAGAAGTACAATGCCCGACATATCCGGCCAATCGTCGACTATAAATATCGAGATTTATCTCGATTAAAGGGCGACCATATCCGTATGCACGAAAATGGTCCTGCAAACTTGTATTCTTTTCTCAAATTATGTACGCTTTGCATACTCGCAATTATGACAATAAATATTCCTTAACCCTCAAATTATAAATCCTTTATTGTCGAATTATAATATCTATTATTAAATATCTATTATGCTGAACGTGATTATACCCATCATATTGTCTATTTATAATCGCAGAAGATTCGTAAAATCATCTATTTTATAGAAGCGTCAAAATAATCCTGCGATTTATTCTAAAATAATCTACAGTCTGCAAGAATAGGTATCAGAACAAAATAACATTTGTTTCGAGAGTTTTATTATCTTTTGTAAAAGCTACGTGTTCATTTTTGAGCTTCGTTAATGATAGCCTGATAAAATAATTCATACAGGTTACAAACATTTATTTTGTTCATCGCGCGCTATGTACGCATATCGGATGATGCAGTCGGGATAATCCAATAAAGTCAATTATTCTATAGGGAATATTCCATTGTAGAAATATCGACGAATCATCGAGGGCAGTAAGTGATTCGCTTTGTAGAAGGGATTGCGAAAGAACAAAAAAAATCAAATTCAGTTGAAATTCGATGCAGATCGACGGTGGTGCGACGTGCACGAACTTTTAACACAACTAGAAACCGACATATGCGTACTTTCCAACATGAACATGTCTAATTCCAGAGGTAAGAACTATCGAGCTAAATATTTTTTTCTGGTCAAAATTTACCTTAGTTTTACCTTAAATGGAAATATGAACGTAGAAAAATATTGAATTAAATCGCATCAAGATACAATATGAAGTAAAAGTAAATTCAGAAAAAGATTTAATGATGCAATTTAAAATCGATATTTTTGGGCTTATCATATATTTTTGTGATTTTTCGTATTATTTTAACATCAAGCGATAGTGGATAATATAGTATATACATTTTAATCTTTTGTTGCAATTTGAGTGACTTAACTTCTGTCGTCAATTAAAGGCCGATCGAGCACAAGTGCATTGAATATTCTAACGCTTAACATGAGTTAATTGACGTTTGATGCAAATGGCCTTTAATGAGATTCCGCAAATCGTTTTCAAATAATCAATCGCATAGTACTCGACATCGAATTTCGAAAGTGGGTTCCAACGATGTCTGTATTACAAAATTTATGTGTGCAGTTTGCTATCAAGTTGCATCACAAATTTATAAAGTCTAGAAGACGGTATTGGTGATTTTTTTTTAGCTATCATTCTTTATTCCAAAACAATGTAAATTTAATTCTAGTATTCTACTTGAAATATTTATATTAATACTCTATTTATATTTATTCATTTAAACAATACGAATGATAAGCTTCATGATCAAATGATAAATGTTGTACAATAATCATGACATATAATTTATATATTTATATATTTTATATTAACAATTTTACTCGTAAAACTACCCGATGATATATGAAGTTTTCGGACTGTTTTACATATTTTATTTTTTTATTATCAAAAAACCAATTGTTGTCGGAATAAAAGTCAAAAAATTTATTTCTAGCAAAAATCTCCGTCTTTATTTTAACAATATAATTATGAGATGAATGAGAGTAAGCTTCGCGAACCCGAAGAATTTATTCCTGGATATTTTGTTCAATAGAATAAAAATTAATTTTTGTTTTCAATTTGTCTTTCTGTAAGCGGAGAACATAATTTTTTATATACCTTAATAGCTAGATTTAATGTGTATTGATTTTCATTGATAAAAGTTGAAATAAGTTAATTTTACAATTTCAAATTTAATACAGCTTTTTATTTTATTCAGTTATAATTTTTTATACCGTATGAAATATTTTGTATAAAATATTTATATCTCTCCCTATTGCTACATTTTTATTTATTTATGTAGATAATGTATAATTTATTAACTATATTTAATTAAATTTATTGTAAATAAAAACGCAAATACATAATACACAATACGTAATAGTTATATCTATACAATCTCATGGTAATTATTTTGTTTGACGTCATCAACAATGTATATCTTGCATTTATAATTACATTCATTCAAATGTTTAATATAAATTGCAACAGGGTAACAATGTTATTCAATATGTACAATGTACAATTTGTACAATTTGACATTTTGTAAAATTTTATACAAAACATTTACGCGATACAATTATTATATGTACAATCCTCAATCGCAATATACGGAAACAAATAAATAAATCTTTCATTGTATACATATTACAAATTGTTCATTTAAAAATAATTTTGACTAATTTATCATAAATATTAAAAGAAAATATTAAACTTAATATCAGTAAAAAAATTTTATTTCTAAAATTCAAGGAGTCTTCAAACAGTTAACTACTTGCACACGTTCTTTTTTGGTCTAACAATCGCCATTCTTTGCCTGGGCAAAGAGGAAACATGTGTGTGCATAAAGATGCAAGTGGTTTCTCTTCATCAAGATCGGATTAACGAACGAATATGCTAACGATTCCGTAGGGTTAATGAGTCTTTTGAGCAAGCTATTCTCTTGTCGCGCGGCTTTTCAGTAGACTAGTCAATCGCGGAACTACGTCAGGAACTCGTAACTTGAAGAATCTTCGAAAGATCTATATATAATATTTCAGACAGACATGAAAAAGAAATGTTAGCATTGCATGATGCTGCTGATAATAAGATTGATTTGCCATTAATTTGACGATCAATTTATCTGTGACCTTAATCTAATTCAAGTCTAGAATTGCCTTATTATAGTCAGTTGTGTTCGGCGTAATTTGAATATGTACTGGATTATCGCTGTTTAAAATTTAAAATAGAAATATTATTGAGAGAAATATTATACCAACATCTAGCTTTGACCGTAGTGGCAATGATTTGATTTAGTTGATAGAATGTACATATTCTACTTTTTATTATCAAAACAATGTTATGAAAAATTTTCTATTATAATAAAAGAAATTTTAAAATAGAAAAGATATTCTAAGATAGAAAAGATATTTTTAGAAATTATTAGAACATTTGGGCTAAAATCAGATAATGTATAACTTAAATTATTTGACATTGGATTATCTATAATTTGTAGAGTTTTTGTTAGATAAATTTCTTTAAACTGGATTTTACAAGTAAAAATATACTTGATTTATTTTAATTCTGATCATTTCTCATATAAATTTTTCTTAAAAGATGTAATATGTGATTGCATAAGAATTCTACATTCAATGGAGAAGACCGGAAAGCATAATATGAGGGATTAACCTGTACCAGCTTTAGTAACAAATTCTCGCAGAATGTACTCTGATACACACAATGTTCAAGAGCAATATCATATTACGTTAAATAAAATTCATGACCGAGCTTCATCACGAGCTTCTTCATAGCTATATTAAAAGATAAAAAAAAAAGAAAAAGAAGATATCAGCGGTGAAAAAAGCGGGTTTGCATCGGAAAACTTCGCGCCATTTCTAATTTCCCTATCTCGACGAAAAAAATTGCAATTTATATCTCGCTCAACAAAGCGGATGTTCTTTTTGACTGGTTATCGCGTGCCCATCTGACTCCGTCCATTGCTTCGAAGCAGACGAAGCCGGCAGGAAGCCACACGAATGCAAATTAATGTTCGAACGTTATACGCGCGATAGGGGAGCGTTATAGCGCCGCGATGGAGCGCGGCGCGTTTACATCGGTCTGGTCGGTTCGTCGTTCCTTTATCTTTATCGCCGCGGGAACGGCCGAAGAACCAGACTGTCGAGAACTGACTCTGAGAGTTCGTTTTCGTGGTGGCTGCACCGGCGCTCCACTCTGAAACCGCGCCCCTTTTCGCATAATGAGCTCGTTTGTATCGCCTTTATTGGAGAAAGAGACGGGGTGCATTCCTGCTCCGAACAGAGAATTTTCTTCCTCTCTTCCTTTCTTTCTTAGTTCCTCCGTCGTGTGCCGACATACTCCTACCTTTTCGAGCACCACGCCATTAACCGTATTCTCGCAAACGATGTTTAAATGTATCATGCGACCAGATGCGAGTTAGTTAAATATTTTAAGAATATTTGCGTATATATAGTACGCTATGTGTAGTATTGCTATGAATAATATTTATAAATCAGGCCATTAATTAAATTGCGCGGATATGTCCCATAAAATAGATACTTTCTACGATTGGATGCTCCAGCATGTTTTGTATATTTAATAACTTAACTTCCGCAGATGAAATCTGTGTTAAAAATATATTACTACTGCTATAAAAAATCTTTGCGATTATTAAGGTTTATTTGCTTCCTTACAGCATGGAATTCTTTTTCTATTTTTTATTAAAAAAAAAAAAATGAAATTTAAATTCTCGGGTAGCGCGCATAGCGAGAGTTCGATGAACTTGTGAGATAACACGAAAGGCAGGCCACTGAATGCAAGGCATCTGATCTCATATTAATGCAACGAAGCATCTCGAGAAGCAACCCAATTTCTACTGGGTCAGATATTTTCCCGTGCTGTACCGGGCGCTAATGCTGCAGCGCAACGCGGAGTCAACTCGCTGAATATCGCACGTGCTCGCGACGATATCTCGTAGAGCACACGATAATTCACGCGGGAGCGGGCTATTAATAATCTTTCTTGACTTTCGAGCAAAAGCCGCGCGCGAGGCAAGAATGGATGAAGAAGCGCCATGAGTGGAAGACCGAACAAGAGAAGGAAAGAGAGAGAGAGAGAGAGCAGGAGAGGGACGAAAGAAGAGAGCACGGACGCTCATTACGTCGCCGTTCTCGTGGCGCGAGATGAATAATTAATAACGAAGGGCATGCGAGCCGCGCTTTTGTACTACAAAATAGTTTCGTGTAAGTCAGGCAGGTAGCAGGACATACCTGATGAGAATCGATAAGCGAACTTATTAAGCCGTATGCATACGTGAACGGTTTTTTCAAGCAGACTATATCAACAAATACTGACATTTAAAATTTTTCATAAACGTAAGAAAGTCATCAAAGGTCATCATCGTAAATTAATTACTCGCGATAATTTGTGACATTACGTGTTCCACAATTAATCACAAATTTCTAATCAAATAAGTGTCTAATCGCGATTGTGTGACTGAAGAATAAAAATTGAATCAATTATTTCAAATCTTTTAATTCTTTCGATGTAAAAATGCTTTTAAATTAGATTTTTTTTCATAACATTTCTAGAAAAATGCATCAAAGAATGTGCGATTGAGGAAAATGTGCGACGATTCTCGCACACGTCGCATTTTGTAAAAATAAGCAATCTCGTGTGCTTTCATATTTGAATTTACATCACGATATAACCTGGTTTTGTTAGAAATATGGAAACGGACGCGTACGATGTAAGTGGATGGATCGCTGAAGTAGTGATAATATAAAAGTATATGTCGTAACTCTCTCGGAGGATGGGCTATTGCAGCGAGCTACTGACGTCATAAACAACTCAGAAAACTTCGATTGTGAAACTTTTCTATGGATAAGGTGGCAAGACGGCAGAGCGCAGAGATTCCCAATATGCGTTATATGGCGCGTTCGCCCCAGTCCGGAAACAAATGTCACTGAGCTATTAAAACTTCTAAACTCGCTGCCGGATCGAACGTAAATAATGCTCTCTCCGCTAGCACTAACCTGATTTATCGGCGTTTCCAACTTGGCTCTACTATCGGCAGGATTGCTGCGAAGGAAGCGCAACGGTTGATATTTGTCTCAGCAAACACGGGATGACGAGGGGAGAACTTGGAGATAATTAAATCTCGAAGCATCGCACATGCCGTAATTACGCACAATAAAACATAGATCCCCATCAGACAGTAAGCTTAAATTAATCTGGCACATCGCGCCGAGTGCTTTTACTCCGCTTTCGGTAGAACTTCGAAATTATGCTGTCCTTTACAATTGATAATAATAAATCACAAAAACCTAACAATAATTTTATTTAAATCGCTCGAATTTAAATTTTACTTAAGTCATTCGAGTCTGAAGCTTAGGAAAACCTAATTGATAGCAAAGAGAAAATTTTGAGAGACTTTTGTCTTCGCGAAGCTGTGAATTCCTCTCTTTCTTAAGGCGTACAATACACCGTTATACTGGATCCCGTTCGTAGGCTGTTTGTAGACATCCCGTTCGTTTTCACAATCACAATTCATACTTAAGACAACGGCACGTGCCGGAAAAGGCGATGCGTCACAACGCTTTCCGCCGTGCGGGCGAGTCCCGCGGAGCGGAGAGTCACAGACAGCGTGCGCGAGAATAATCGTAAAATACGGATATACCGCCGACGGGCGTGTTAGCGCATGCATCTCGAATGTAGCCGAGAACGCAGATTGCAGATGTCAGCGACTCGGTGGTCCTACGGCGAACTTTCGCCAGGCAGTATTTCATAAAAGTCGACGCTCCGCGCACCGCAACGAGTAAAGCAACTGCACTACCGCCCTTTTTCCCCCATCATCCCCCATTCGCTCCTTCTACCGCGAACTCCACTGGTTCTTACAACGACGCGGTTGCTCGCGCAACAGCTAGTTCATTCAAATTTGACGTAATGTTTTCGTACAGAATGTTGCGCATCCATGCTTGGAAAACGTTCTTCTCACCCTTTTGATAGCGCATATTGAATTCCGCGGTAATTTTCACATTCGAGATTTCTGATATCGCGCGTATCAAAAATGCACACGACAGATAAATAAGTTTCAAAATAAAGAGAAACAAATTAAGAATTCGACTTGAAGCAGAAATACATCTACGTTTCCGTCTTGAATAACAATAATAAAATAATACATAAAATAATATGCAGTAGTGTAATATAAAAGTAATAATTATTTTTAAAAAAATTTAATAAAATTACGAAATGGAATTACTCGAGTGGAATATTTTACTTTATTAGAGTGATAACATTAATAGATAATCGCAACATTTTTTTTAACGGTGTATCTCAAATAAGCCGTAGCATAACGAAGGCAACAAGTAATCTCGCGGTGATACGTCGAATCCGATTCGATGTTAAAACACGCCATCGAATATATCCGGATACGCTTTGCGCTACGAAATGGCTCGAAACAAAGCCGCTCCTGTGCAAAGTTTACAGCGATGCGTTATCCCGGCTACGCTTTTCCCGGCGCATGTATGTGTACGCGTGTATATGTGGCTACGGGAAACAACCGACGTTTCTGGATTCGCGATGACATCCTTCTTTATAGTGGCCGCCTGTACAAATCGGCCGTGTGTCCACCGTGTGTCTCGGCAAATAACCCACGTCTTGGCCGGGAAAATCCTTCCTCGCCGAAGAAATACTGCGAGGACACGAGAGATGTCCCTTTCACTTTTGTTTCTGTCCGCAAAGACGATTCGCAAGCACGCGTGCAATTTTTTTTTAATATATAAATTTATTATGTGTACACACACACACACACACACACACATAATCCTTTTGCGCGCGACGAGTTAATAAGCATACCTGACACTTTCGTTAAGTCTTCTTGAAACTTTTCGACAGTTGAGTAAATATTAATTTTCGCTGCACTAACCGCCGTTCAACTCGGTTCCGACGATGACAACCAAGGAGATGTAAGGGTGGAGTAAAATTAATTTCAGCTCGCCGAAACGATAAAGATGCCAAGTATGTCAGTCATTATCACCGATAATAGTCATCGACTGTAATTTCTGACGACGATTGAATATCCAATATACTGGAACATTTTACATTCGAACGAGCGAGAAAAATGGAAGAACATATAGATAAATGTTGAAAGTACGCACGATAATAATTAATCATCTCCGTCCGATTATTAAAGACACACATAATCCCGCACGATCATTGTCGCCTTTGTAACGCGCCGTTCGCTCATTTATGTATGACACTAATTACACAGATAATGCGAGCCGCCGCCTGTCTGTCGGCCCAAGTGAAAATTCACACGCATTTTTCTCATGGATTTTTATCCGGAAAGCAAAACGACGAAGCGTATGTCGTAAATCATCCGCGCGAGGCTTCTTTTACGATCGAATCCAACGACGATATTGCGGATGGAATTTAACAGCGTACGTAAACCGCTAGACAATCAATTTTTCCTCTGTCAAATATAAAAAATTTCAACGAGCTGAAATAGTAAGGACTATCAACTGTTCGTTTCAAGGGAACGTCCGTGCGTAATGTCAGTCGGAGAGATAGCTGAGACAGACAGAAAAATGAAAGGCGGAAGAACGCAAGGCTCGGGATCTCGTAGCAGTAAGAATTTGCATAGACAAACGTCATCGTCCACTGAATTTCGAATCTTCGCGGCGACCGGCATTGACGTTATTTATCCTCTCTCTCTCTCTCTCTCTTTCTCTTTCTCTCGTTTATTCTCTATTTTTCTCCCTCAAACTAAGCGACATCCGAGAATTTCAACCGAGCCAGAGACGTCAGTGTCGTTTAACTGACGCAGCTATTTTCTCTCTTTTCTCGTACATTTTCTTTTTCTATGCATACTTCGAAGAATTCGCTTGATCGTTCATCTTTTCTTGAGAGAATATTTCGAGAGAGTAAAAGAAAGTCGAAAGGTCCTCTATTATTACGTCAGTTGTTACATCACTCCTTTGGAATAGTCTGCAAAGCCGAACGATCGAGTTTATTCTGAAATTATTCATCGTATCGAAGATATTGAGTTGTCCATGAAACACATTTTGTACTTCAAGTTGTAGTTCAGATTGTTTGAAAAAATAACTATAATAGTTTATATAAACGCGCAAATCTAATAGCTTTGTGGAAAAAAATGAAATTACATTTAATACTATTTGCAAATAGGTATTGAAACGTTTTTGATAAGAAGTGGTATAATTTAATAGCATCGATTCTAATTAGCTAAAGTCCTAAAAAAAGAGGTAACTCAAATGAAAGAAACGGCGGACGGAAGTCGTGAATGGACTTCACCGGTCTTATCATTGTAATAGAAAGAATAACGTCGAACTCGATAGAAGCAGCCGGTCTGCAATAAACGAATTTCAATCTAGCGGCCTTTGTTTTGCGAATCAAGGAAGTGCCGAGGCTTTTCGTACTTCTCAAAGATAAGAACCGCGATTCAATGGTAGATGAGAAAAAGCGATAGGAGAGGGATGGCCGGAATGTAGGAGGGAAACGGAAAGCGGCAAAAGTCAGAAGAAACAGCTCTCTCAATCCGCTTTTCATTGAGCACGCTGATTCTACCACGCTTCTAATTACATTACAAATACAAAGCCGGTCGGCTTTATTGAGTGAAAAAGTAAAATAAGTGAATATCCTGTATTCCCCTCTGACGAGGAGTAACTTAAAACAAAAGCTTGAAAAAAAGGTACATGTATTTATAGAAAATTAAATACAAAAATACATACATTTATTTTAGAATATTTTAGAATATTTATTGGATTACCAAAAAATATTAGTGATTAACACAAATCTATTAGATCTATTAGACGATTAAATAACTTTTCCGATTAAAGATTTATAGTTGCATCGACACATTTATATATCGAAGTAGATATTTATACACAATTTAATATGTATTTAAATATTGAATAAGTATTTAAATAGCTTCAGTATTTTTAATCAAAATTATTTTCTATGCAACGCGAGCGCAAGCATCAAACAATATTACAGAATGGTGCACGAAATGGCGCCACGGAATGAAAGTGTGTTTGTGAAACAACTACAAAGTGTGCGTGAAGCAACGACACAATGGACGAGAGAGACAGAGAGGAGATCTGCAGAGGGCAGGCATCGAACGACGGCGAAACCTGAATGATTTTTCTATTTATCTACTATTATTTGTCTATTATTTGTTATATATTATAATTGCTTATCCTCGCGATGGCTATGTAATATAACACACATAAAATATATTTATTTTATCATTTTAAAACAAGGATTGATATAATTTTGCTGAATTTATATTTAGACACAAAAATACAACAATGATTCTTATGCGCGAATAAACGAAACATCGGAAATTGAATTCGCTAAAATTACACGTTTTTCGATCTCTTCAGTTAAAGAAAAACCTTGGATTTAAGCCTCTCAGAAGCCAAACTGATCAATTTTCATAAATTTTACTTTTTATAAATATTATAATTTTAATATCAGTTATAATTATATAACGTATATTGAAATTACAATTTTATAAAAAAAGAGAATATATAATTAATTTATAATTTCATTATTATTTTTCAGGATATTAATTATTTTGGTAATACTGTATGAATATATTTTTATTTTACAAATTTATGTTACAACTCTGCAGCGCATCGTTCGGTGAGTATTAAATTATCTTTTATTTTAATTCAAAATTTTTCAAATATTAATATATTAAATATGCTAAATATTAAAATTAGACATAAAATAGACCTTTAAATTATCAACAAAATAGGAGGGGAAATGAAAAAATGTCAAGTGCCATTGGTAAATATGAGAGTGGAAAAAAACAGCCCCAGACAATGTATGAGATCTGTGGTTGAGCTACTCGCCAAATTTTAAGTACCCTCGTGCCGGACTTGTCGCGTCGAGCTTTAAATGCGGTTGAACATTCCATAAAACATGGCACTCGTCATGGTTAGAGCACGCTCTAAAATCTCTATGCAGTCGGAATACTCTACTGTCAGAGTCACAGGATTATTTATGCGAAACCTCTTCGCCCGATGGTCGTTTCCTCACTATTTATTGGTCCTCGAGACTGTTCGCGTACCAAGTTCAGAATCGATTTCGACTGCGTCGAATAGCTTCTTAACTCGATATATAGCTGTGAGCGAAGACACTATCTAGTGATGAGTGATAATCTTCAGATCACGCACATATTCCTTTTTTAAAATGAATATTCGTAATATATATTCGTTAAATAAATAATAAATATCAAAATGTATAACACGTAAAAAAATTGTAATAAAATGTTATTTAGATTCAATTATTTGTATTAGCTTGAAAAAAATTATAGTGAAATAGTAAAAGCAGTCTGACAAATTACTTTCTATTTAAAAAATTGAAATCTGCATAATCTACGTAAAAGTCACGAGTTATGACTTTTTAAATCAGCGCAGCGTCAAAGTAATTTCAAAGTAATTTTGAGCTTTTTATCGCTGTTAGAGAATGCAAAATTGCTTTCAATATATTACGAAAAGATTGCCGCGTGTTGGCTGCCTGCAGTTCATGCGATAAAAGTTTCGTTTCGGAATTCCCTCTGTGTGTTTTTGGAGAGCTAGTATTGCGCGCATCAATATTTCAGATAGAGGTGCTACTCGTTGCGCTCGGAATTCTCACGTCCGACACGTCGGTGAAACGAAAACCGGCGACGCTAATTAATTCAACCGCCAAATGAATTCAAATCGAAATGATGGGCACTCCTGTTTGCGCTGACGATCCATCCGGTGACAAGAATGTTTTAATTACGCGCGCTGCACCACGGCTGGCACACAAGCCGAGTCCAGGTTAATGCGGTAATTCACATGCACTTTGACTGTATTCGGCAAACATCGAGCCAAACTCGACAAGCCGGCTTCGATGTCACAGACCACCCTTTCGTACCACCCATCCTTTCCGTACGCTGGCTTGTATATCGCGCGTTTCCCCAAGCTGAAATATTCGATACTCGACTGCACGTTTACAAGCTCGATTTCGACGGAAAAATACACTTTGCTTCGCGCATTCTCGGAGGGTAAAATATTGATGAAATCTCGAGGCCGTATTTCGACAATGAAAAATGATAAGTATATGAAGGAAGATCAAATTTTCGCAATAGAGTTTAAAGCCTTTAGATTGGAGTCCATTCATCAATCGTCAAATTTACTTACGTATTACTTACGACAAATACGTTGTCATATTAAGTTAATTATCAGTCAGTCGAAGGCTCGCTTGAATAGATTTTATGAGTTAGCCTTGTAACATGATATCCATAAAATTAATCACGGTAGATATTTTTTATTTATTACATCATTTATATATATATATATATATATATATATGATAGACATTTTCCGTAAAACATAATATTCTATTCAAATATTAGTGATATAACGATGAAATCACTCGGTCAATTATCGTCAACGTCACGGCCTTAGATGCGTTCGCTAAAGTAACCGGTCACACACTCTCTTCACATACTTTCATTTTCCGCGTCTGCCGCACCCATCTCGCTGCTCTTTTCAGTTTAGTCGTGTTTCATTACTCCTCATTAGTCTCCGCGTACTTCGTTTTCTTTCGTGTTACATGCGGTCTCTCCCGGAAAAGCTCGCCTTGGCTTTGCAAGGGCAAAACATGGCGGGCACTTCAGCGGGCACTTTAGCGGTGCGACTGAAGACCCGGTCTTTCACACTTCCGAAATCAGTCGGTAGACCAGGCGTCGGCAAATAAACGCCTGTGAGTGGCGGGGACAAATTATGTTTGTCCAGCATTTAACGTTTTGCTAACACACGCGCGACGGCGAGTCAACCGGTACGTTCGATTTTGTCGACGGGTGATACATTGTGTAACGAGCCTTTGTCCGCTAAATGCGCGTGATGATTGTCGCTTGACAGTTCATTATTTTGATATTGTGCAATTTTTCGCTTGTTACAAAGAAAGAGAGAGAGAGAGAGAGAGAGAGAGAGAGAGAGAGAGAGAGAGAGAGAGAGAAAGAGTAACATATTTAGATAATATCGAAGGCGTAAATCTGTACTAATCGCGAAGTTGTAGACTGCAAATAGTATGACGTAACGAGATATTATTTATTAAATACACGCTTCTTCAAATTGAATTTTATTATAATCACTACTGCATCTAATTATTGAATAAATATATTAAATATATTAAACATATCAAGCATGCTTTTCAATTGATGCATCAATAATTAATTTTGGCCTTTAGGAGGGGAATATTGTAATGCTAAAGATAGATATATTCATATTTGAAACACAAATGTAACTATAGATTTGAATGTCGAGAAAAACAAATGAAAAGGCGCGTGTAACAAGTCACCCTTGGGAAAAATATATGTTTGTTTCCATCGCAAACTGTTGCTGCCGCTTTTGCTTGTACAAATGCAAATGTCACGTTCAGACCACGGCTCATCTCAAACAGTATAACTGAGAGGACACTCCATTATGTTGGCAGGATTTTGCAAAGAGACCAGAGCGTATCACTGCTTTTATTGCTTCAAGGAAAGTACTTGAAAAGGGATCGTGGATAATCGTTTCAATCCTTTTAAATGTATTTTACGTTTTAATATCCAAATTGTGACTTACAGAAATCTTATACGCTACAAAATACAATTATTTCACCTGAGAATAAATTTCTGATATATTGTTTTATCATTATTGATAATTTTGAAAAAGATCAATATAAAATATTAAAAATTTAGTCATAATTCAACATACATATTTGCATTGTACGAATTGTAATTAAATGGAACAGTTTACGATCAATCAAATGACTTTGATTCAATTTAAAAAATATTGTAACTAGAAATATTGTAAATATTTTAACAGAATGCATCAGCAAATGCATCAGCAGAGACTGTGATAAGACATGTAAAAAGTATACAATGCGACAGTCACAAAGAATTTCCGGTTATCTTGTTTATTAAAAAATCCAATGCGTTTATATCTTTGTCAGATATTGACTTAGAAGAGAACAAGAAAGCACAGATAAATTTACTTATTTAACATGCATGAGAGATAGTTTTGATATTTCGCGTTATAACGTTTGTGTGCATAGATCAACCAGTTCTCGGTTATATGTTCTCGATTAAAAACATTCGTCTAACATCGCGAGTGTCAAAATTTCAGAATCAATCTTATCATTAGCGAATTATTAACTGTTTGATCCTAAAATATTTATAACTTTATTATAAATATTGTTCACAATTGTTTTAAGAACATATTTTGGAAAGACACAAAAAAGATGTATATAATATATATAATAGATATATAATACGCCAAAGGTGCGGTTGATAAAAACGTTACTTGGACTGTTGATGCCGCCGCGGAGTCAATGTGCTAAAGGTATTGTCGTATAAAGGCCGCGCGTAAAAACCACTTGTATTCGTTCAGCAGACCCAACATTTCCTTCCCTCTTTCTCTCCCGGTATTTTTCTCTTTGCATCTCTGTCTATCGCTTAGCTTTTCTTCTTCCCGGTTATAGAGAGATCCGCGGTCTTTATAGACAGCTGCACTCACCTCGAGGCATGGCAGGGGTTAAGTAAACACTCTTTACAATCTCACCCCCATGGCGCACTTCAGTCCCGTCCCTTTTTCTATGCCAGCACCATCTCTATCCGCGTTCCTCTCGACTCTGCAGTCGCTTCTCTCTCTCTCTTTCTCTCTCTCACTCTTTCTCTCTCACGGTCGTTACGGAACGCAGAAAGTTGACGCGACCCTCTCATTAACCACCATATTGGCTTTCGTTGTCAACGCTTTCTTGCACCGTGTCGCCCACGTTCGTTCCTTCCATCGCGGCTTCGAACTTCAGCTTCGTGTTCGCTCGATAAATGGAAGAACCAGGCCGCACATCGCGCTTGTTCTTCGCCTGCATGGTATCGTCGAAGTGCTTCTCAATGAGTTCCTCCAGAGTTCCCCCTATCGACAGGATTGATCGCTCGTCTCTCCTCGTTTGCGTAGTCTCAAGATGCATACACGCGGATCGTGTGAGCACTTGAACTTGGTATCTCATCGGCGGCCTTTGTCGCTCGTCGTCAAAGCACAGCTGAAATCCAAACACTCTAACCATGGAACAAGCGTAAAGATCATATACAAACTCAGAGAAAATTTCGAAAGTTGTTCACTTGTTCACTGATCACATACTGTGTAAAAGCCTCATTACTTAACATTACAAAACTTACATGGTCATACTTTCATTCATTATTTTGTTTATATATATATAATATAAAATTTTTTAAAATATTATATTAATCATATA
This sequence comes from Cephalotes varians, assembly GCA_037157785.1. Classification (NCBI taxonomy): domain Eukaryota; kingdom Metazoa; phylum Arthropoda; class Insecta; order Hymenoptera; family Formicidae; genus Cephalotes; species Cephalotes varians. The sequence goes on from JANQDE010000056.1 coordinate 584,773, forward strand.
TTTATTATATTATTTATATATTAATTATATTATTTATATTATTTATATGCGGATAATTGTATGATTAAGTTTTAAATACGTGCTTTAGATAGTCGCGTCAAGTAATAGATAGATGCATCTGTATATAGCAAAATATTTAATACCCTAATAAAAAGAATAATGGATAGGAAATAATATGGATTATCAAATGTATAATTAATGTGTAATAAATATTGCAAAAATATGATGGAAAAATTACGAGTATATTGCAAAAATATGCGAAATTACACAAGCCGCAAAAATATATAAAATTAAACAGCGAGCGTAAAAATAAGATAATTTATAACAAAAAAATATATACATATACAAATGTTCTGTTATAATTTATATAAATTTTTTACTTGTCTGTGTAACTTTACATACTCTTTTTACCGTGCAGATTTTTTTTTTAAGATAATCTTCGAATGGAGGTAAAATAAAATGTGCCTTCAACCTTATGTAAGCACAGGTTGTCTCTTCCTATGTATTACTCCTCCTCAATTCAAATTATTTTTTCGATCTTTTTTCTACAATGTAGAGAAAGTCTAATGGTTAATAATCTCATTACTAACAACAACACAATGTATAATTGAATGACAATTCTGGGATTCTAAATTATTATGCTTGACAACACAAAATGTACGATTTTATTTTTTAACAAAGGAAATGTTTCAATTTAAAGCTATATTGATTTATTTCCTTATATTTTATGGAACGTCATTCGCAACTTTACGTGATTTTTTTCGTTGCATTTTAATTATTAAAAATTAAGAAGCAATGCAAGACTCGATAAGATTAAAAACTAGATTGATAATATCCGTTTTTCGCGAATGCGAGAATTTTTAGGTCAATCGACGGAATGGAAAGAAATCTCGCTTCAATGGAAAGAAAAGAGAAGAATTTTTCCTGCCTATCGAATAGCTCGTAAACTTTTAACACTCTTGAACCATGTGAATCTACGGGTAAAATAATATGATTGCGTTTCTCAAAAGTGACTTTTCCGTCCCCCATCGCTTCGTCGGTTCGAATTCGTTCGATTTTAACGAACAACGGAAGAACTTCGAATCGTAAAACTTCTTTGCCGTATGAGATCGAAAAGAAATATTATCCCGATAAGACTGGAATGTTCCAATTTCGCGTAAATCTACGAAATAAATCGATCTTGTCGATTAAATCGACACGAAAGAGTTCAATATAAGAATAGATGTGTATGTCAAATAGTTGACGTACCGCTTTCCTTCTGCGATTTAGCATTTTGAACGTATTTTCTCTATTTAATTAATATAAATATCTGTGAATGTCTGACAAAGCGTTACGAAGGTGAATCTGCAATATAAATACTGACTGTGCAGCTAAATATCTTGATAGAGACGGTCGGACAATAAAACAGTCCGATTTGGTCGGTACACGAGTTAAAAATAGACACTGCGGTTTCTGCAGAACAAATGTCGGAATGCAAATCGAGCGGGCGAGCCTAGCTCATGGAGATTGACAAAGCGACGCAATCACGATCCTCGGCGGGTAATTAGTTAGCAACGCGTAGCGAGGTTGATCGTTTTCGATTTTTCTCGCGCGCGCCGCTCGTTAATTACTAACCACGATCGATATACACCACCGCGAGCAGCGAGATCACGGCAACGCGATACAACTAATTTTGCGTATCGTACGCGGCTTATTTCCACGGTCGTAATAAAAGGGCGCGTAATAAATTTAAAGGATCGTGTTAATCGTCCTAACCTCGCGCTTTAAACGCGAAATGCGTGAATTGCGTTCGCCGCATTACGTTTATCAATTCACTGGTAATTGCACCGCGGATACCTGTGAATTGTAGAAATTTTATACCTCTATATTATTACACAGTAATATTACATTATATGTATTACATTAGTTAATCTAACGCAGATTACATCCCTCGAAACGTACTGTTATTACATTGCTAGTTTAATTATTGCTAATTTGATTAGAACAATATAACTTTATTAATATAACAGTAATTTATCGCGCGTTGATGGGTAAATCGTGCTAAAGAGTGAATCGGATTTTGCATTAGAAACTCGTTCAGAAACTTCTCTCTCTCTCTCTCTCTCTCTCTCTCTCTCTCTCTCTCTCTCTCTCTCTCTTTTCAGCGACTCCAACTTATTCCGCTAATTCTTTTTGTTGCTAGGAGAGAGAGGTAGTTGCTCTTACGTTCAATTACCGTTTGCGAACGCGCTTTTAACCTTAATCCGACTCATCTCTCACCCTTATTCATCCACCGTTACGATACTTTTTCGCAGATTGGGCTTCACTCAGTCGCGAGAATATGGACGATTGGAGAACACCGATAAAGTTTCACAGCGTCAATTTCACGCTGCCGCATGAATTTTATTTTTAGATAGTGAACCGGCAGATCAAAACAGTTTACCACAATGTTTTCTATTGATGCAAACACAAACATTCGAAAGCGAGATTTTTTTCTTCGGGATTCTGCAATCCTGATATCGCAATTTTCATACACATTTACAAACGCGAACACGTGGTAATATATATTCACGATTTTCTCCCCGCGAAATTTTACTCTCTCCTACAAAAATCCTCACTGAGCTCGCCTCAATAGATAGCTCGCTAACCCGAGATTAAAAATACGAGTTTAATTAATGCATTCCACATCGCGCGGTTTGAGATAACGCCTGTTCTCGATAGTTACCATTCCAGCACACCAGAAATGTAAACGTCAGTTTAATGCAATAACGAAAAACGTGTCGATAGTATTCTATCAAATGTAATTGCGATCACGGGTTAATTTATCTGTAAACACAATTCCCATCTCGGACCGCTTACCAAAATTGTATTATTTTATAGAATAATTATTTTATAGAGTATTTTATAAATATTTATAAATATAATTTTTTTCTTTCACGTATGTATACACACGCACACTTCCATGAATTAATAATAATTCGTCACTACTACAATATAAATGTATCAAACAAAATATTTATAAAGCTTTATCTTATGATTCCGCACGCGCTGTATCTTCACAATCAAATAGAATGTCTTAAAATCAATCTTATCATTACGTTAAAATCACGTTTATTCTTCTCTTTTCTTCACGTCACTTTCACTGTCATGAAACCAGTACGATTTTAATGAGCGACGAATGCTAACTAGTTTCCAACGTATCGACATGCGAAGATCGAACAACGTTCGGCGGTTTCGTCATTCAATTAAATTTCCATCTATCGTATTATTAATCTGCCAACTCACCTGCACAATTCTCGATCAAGCACGACGTCTTGTTCAAACAAGCCAATCAAATATCTTGCCGAGCTATCCCGTGAGACTCTACGACTCTTCGCTTCGATAAAACGTCATAAATCACACTGACGTGCATAAGATCGAGAGTATTTATTAATTTAACCGAGACGGCTCCGAAATCCATTATAGGTGGTTACGAGGCAGAATACGATTAGCCACAATACTCGTCCTTCAACGGGGTGATGTCGGCCATCATAAACTACCATCCACGCAGAAGATTCCCGAACGAGAGTTTTGTTGTTGAAGACGCGGGCAAGTCATGGACCCCCACGTGTGCTCGATATATGGATTACCAACTGCGCTTGATGCACGATTAATAATCACTCGTCTCACTCTCCATTCCACAATACCAATCTTACCACTGAATACTATTGATAAATCGCTCTTATTTGTAAACTTATTTTGTAAATGAAAGTTATAAAAGACGTACATATATGTATCTCTATGAGGAAAAGTAGATAATCGTTAGTCTACCGTCAATACATCCATTTTCGCGAATGTGTATTTATGAAGTATTTTTCGAAATCAAGAAAGTGTGAATGATCAAGATTGATGCGTAGATGAAATTAATTAAGATCCGAGCATGGGAAGAGTTAATCAACCGCGGTGGGCCAGTCGGTGCTGAATGAGAAACGGGAGACATGGGAAAGGGAGGCAAAGGTGCGATAAAGGGGTAATAGAGAGAGAATATATTTTTTCCCGTTCTTCTGCGCCAGCACCGATGCGGATTAACGGCGAAAGTGGATAAACCGAGCGTCAAGGGCTGGTACCAGCGCAGGGGGGTACGTACTGCCAATAAAACCAAGGGACGGAGGGAGGGGCGAGGGTGTCAGTATATCACGTGGCTCTGGCTGGTCGTGTCCAACGATACAGTCCAATATATTATCCAGATAGCCATGCTAATTCAGCTATAGTCCCCACCGGTTTGCGCCTGACCGAACGGCCTCCGTGTCACACGGTTGCTGTGCGTGTCGTCGTTTCCACACACATACACACGCATACATACACACGCACACGCCGCACGCACGCATTCACGCGGGCGCGCACACACATACAAACACGCACACGGCAGCGCCACGCATAGATACGTTTCGTCATCCCGACGGATCCAACGGTCTCTCCGCATAGTCGTCCTGCGTGGCAGGGATTTCAGGGGGCATTGCATCCTCGTTACACGGTATTATACGATCGGGCGCGACAGGAGAAGATTACGTTGCATTGCGCCGAGCCGCGTTTGACCGGAACGAAGATCCGCGCACATCCTAGGGGGTCCATTAATAGGTTTATTCTTGAACGATTACCAATAGCGCGTTTGTGTTTGGTTCCGATACCGGAGAATGCAGGGCGCTGATAACGTATAATAATAAGCTGATTGTATGACTGATAGACGTGTAGTATAGCCGAGAACGATTCGCTTGAGAACGTTTAATATGCAGACAAAGACTCGAGGCTAAAGACACAGAACGAACATGTACAGCTAGCTAAATATCTTAGTCATCTAAATTGATGCATGTTTCTGGTTTTTATTAAATCTTGCATGGACATATTTTAATTTTTGTGCCACACGTATATTGGCAATATTAAAAGAAATATTTTCTACTAGCGTATAAATATAAATATTTTTCCTATTATTATCCGTTCTATAGAAAAATATTTTATTCTCCTTTTATTTTTATATTAGAATTATAGCGAGCGATAATTTTCGCATCGACGCACATGAATTACCGTGCACTTACGCTGGAACTGCACTGTTACGCCACGTCGGAAAACTGTCGTTTCGTTCGCTTTGAACTCCTAATTGAAGGTGCTCGCACGTAACAAAGTCCGGAATACAATTTTGCCGATTTTGGTGTGTTGCGCACGAGAATGGACGTTATCCAATTTCGTTACTCCAACGTTCGTATCGCCCCGTATCGAGAGAGGGAACTCTTCTAGAAAATAATATTATGCTACGTTTCGTAACCGCGAGAAATGTTTTGAAAATTTTCGATAGGTATGCTAAAAGAGTATTCGATAATAATTCATAAATTATTGGTACTGCTAAATTCTTATTCGCAAATTCATTTCATGTCCAATTTTTCACAATTAAGGAAACGCGAGAAAGGAACAATTTATTGTAGAGCGTTCTTTTAAAAAAGTTTACCGATTTGACGCGCTATATTAAGAGGAATTAACTGTGGAATCGCCGATAGAACTATGAATTATTTTTTCTCTCTTTCTCCTCTCGGCTTCCCTTTCTCTCACATAATATTTCCTCAACCTCCGGCTTAAAGGAATTAGCGCTCGTAAAGCGACGAAACATCCTCGTGTTACACCTGTCGTCGTGCAGTAAACTGGTTCCGACGGAGATACAGGCGCGTTTGCAACGGTCTCAATTAGCCTGGCTTCGCAGTTCGTTAGACCCTTTAAAACCGGTTTGCAGCGCTAAATGTTTTCAGTGACGGGAGCGCGTGAACGCACATACACACATACACAAACGCACGCACGCACGCATCACATACGCATGCAATACACACATATATGCTTGCAGACGCATGTAGAAAGGATGAAAAGCAAGCGGAATGAAGGAAGTGAACCAAGGTCGTTTTCAAGTGAACGAAATTGCGTAACGCGAGACATCGAAGAGTAGTAACTAGTTTAACTTGTGAAATTTAGTACGGTTTATTCCGGCGGCGTAAAAATTTATATTCTCTTACCTGATATTAAGATGGTGTTCTAGCTGTCGTGTATAGCTTCTAGCTTCGATAATAGAAGCGAGATATATAAGACGCATGATACGCCGATATTTATGGATATCACAATATTATTTTGCACTCATTTAACCCGGTTTGCATACATGAACTTTGATTTATTTTAAATTATACGAAAATAATGTAGCAATGAGACGGGAAAAATATTATTTTTTTCCAATACGCCATATACGAAATATTATGCACATAAAAACAAAATAGATTCTTTAATATATAAAAAAAGTCTACGTGCTCGTTTATTATATAATAGAGGATAAAAGACATTTAACTTTGTAAAAAAAACTAACGGCTTTTATTGCATGGATGTAAATAACGAAAAATTTTTGCACGGTAGAATCAGAGAATTGACACACTAAATGACCCATTAAATGGGGTAGAAATATCGTCTGCGGAAAGTTCGTCCGTTAGTGGCGGTCGAAGTAATTAAACTGAAAACGTGTCAAACGGACGTTTGTAATGTCAGCATTAACGAACACGTTTCTCACCGCGAGCAATGAAACTTCATAACTATTTCATAAACACAGATAGGTGGATTGTGCGCAAGAGATATCGATATAATTTATTTTTCCCGTTTATTTCCCCAGAGATCTTCTTCCTCTAGCCCAGATATCGAGACTTTTCCGAACGATAGTCACTTTTTTTCGTTTTTCTGCATGCCTACCCCCAATGAAATAAATTTATTTTTAGATGGGAGATTACATGATGAAAGCTCGTGTCTGCAATTGGACTTCGATTTATAGAGTTGATCATTAAGTGATTGTGAATACTTGTCATTTTTTTATTTCTTATGTCATACTTTATAAATAATATCGAACAATTAAATCGAACAATTCCAAAATTGTTTCGTGGTGTACGCAAATTTAGTATTCGTAATTAACAAGTACGAATGGTAGACGCATAATTAATCGAATGCTGATAAAAGCACGTGACGCACAATTCGTGGAACCGTCGGAACACCAAAAATTCCACGCGAAAGCGCTTCTTCGGCGTGTCTGCCATCCATTCAAGTCGACGATATTGCGCTCCCCCAGCACGCAGAATTCTTAATTAAGCACGCTACGATTTGCGAGGGCCTTTGATTTCAACGATCGGCCCTCCCTCGGCAATAAAGCCGCGACTTAGCTCGAAGTTGAGAGAACGCAGGGATTCCGTCTCTGTCTTACTCACTTTTCACCTCTCCCTCTTTCCCAGTGCGCGAGTATTTTCGCGCAAAAGTTAAATCCGCGCGCGCCGCGTACTCGAGGGCTACCTCGAGCGTACATTATTTCATTAACCGTGCTTTCCTCCATCGACCTACGCCGTCCTCTACCTCCAACCTCATCGTTACCACCACTTTCGCAGGCGGCGCGGACACCCTGTTCCCAGCACTGAGGGAACGTGCCATGGACATGGCCGACGTTGGTGGGTAATAGCGTCGCAAGAATGAAACCAAGGAGGGCGGCGAGGATAAGGCAGGGCGACCGCTTCGCGCGCTGCCCCATTTTAACCGGCGCTCTCTTCCTCCCTCTCTTCCTCCTCTCTCTCTCTCTCTCTTTCATATTAATTAATTTGCTCGAGAGTTTTAACGACTTATTGCACTTCAATTAACTTATTTTAAATTGCATAATCTCCACACCTCGGGGGGCTAGAAACCGGTTCCCGCGATAAACTGCGACGTACTTTCGCTTCTATGCCACAAGAGACCGAGATCATGTTATGCACATATAAAGTGCAGGGTACATAATTTTACGTATTCCCTACACGGCCTACTGATTTCAACCCAAAGTAATATTGCTCTAATGTAATAAGTAACATTATTAATATTATTTCATTAACGTCAGTTTTAACTTGAACGATCGTTTAACTTGTTCCTTATCAGGCTATAAGTCAACAAAATCAGATTCAATTGGCTAGTAAAAAGTAAAAAGTGAAAATCAATTATAAAATAATTAAACTTTTTAAATTGCAGCAATTTCGTTTTTCAAACACGATAAATATACATATTATCTCTTTAAACTTTCTTATGATAACTATTGGTATCGATTATTTAATTATGATTACGTTTCACAAAAAAAACGGTGTAGCTTCGCTCTTGATGATTACTTCCAGAAATAATATACCATACAAATCAATAATTTAGAGTTTACGTGGGGAGCAGAGAACAAACTATTATTCAGGAGACCATGCGCACAACGGAAACATTTCAAAAAGTTCAGAATCGAGACGGGAACATAGAAAGTCAGAGCTCGCTGCCGCGGGGGTGGCAGACCGCGACCGATCTGAAAGGAACGAGCCGAAGTTTGCGGAGGGGCCCCGGGATCGTCTGGAACTCATTCGTAAGCGAAGACCGATCCTGCCTGTAATTACAATTCGAACAAAGTTATGCCGGTTCGGAGCGGCGGAGGATGTGTCAAGTATTTAATCAGTGCCGGGCCGAGTCTCTGCGTGAGACAATGGGTGGCGACCAACTCTCTTGTACGAAGCTTGTCCTCGCCCCGTCACGACATCCCTTGCCCTAGCGCTCATCTACTTCCAGTACGACTGCGAGTGCAATTATGTCGACCTCATTTTAGAACAGCTTTACTTCTCTTTCCGCGCATTGTGCTGTTCATCTATATCTTCCTCCTCCGTCGAATCTTCTGCATGCTCTTCATCTCGTGCTTTTCCCTCTTTCTTTCACGCACAATCTCATCTTTTTCGTACTCGACGTTCTAGTCTTATAATACATCTCTCTTTTCATATCACTCTACATTCAGTTATATATGGGAAAGAGTTTGTGTAAAATGAAAAATCCCGTACGCTTCGCAGATTGTAATCTATTTGTTATCTAAAAAATTATGGCGATATATAAACAATTTAGTTCTACTTAGACGACGTTTTTACGACGGAATTCCAAAAATAAAAGTAGCTCAGTGGTATTTCGTTTGTAATCTTTGGTATCTGATCGCGCGGAAGGCATGCTACCTCTGCAAGCCAGTACATCTACCCCTTGGTATTCGCCATCTCGATATACGGCAGCGACGTCTGTTCCTCGAATCACGCGCAGTCCGTACAAATTCCCGAGCTACACGCAAGCTGTACGTCAGTAGCTTCCGCAAAGAAATCCGTTAACTGGCTAAATAATTACGTCGTTTTCTGAGCATAAAGTCTAATCCACTCAGAGTCGGTATTATCTTTTACACTTTATTTTTTACATCATTTTATATTTTTAAATTAATATTAATAAATGTAATTAATCTACACTTAAGTACTACTACTTAAGTATTACAAACATCAGTTAATATTTTAATTTTCTATTCCGAAAAAAAAGAGTGCTATTATTTGTTAGTTAAATTGATCAATGAATATACATGCAGACACATATATATATCTACTAGAATTTTTATATTATTTAAGGCAAAAATCTTAATTAAAAAACATTGTTAATTCGATAACATTATTGATGTTATTAAAAGTTTTGAACATGCCTCGATTATTAGCAAAGAAATATCACATACTTTATAATATTTGACACACCCTCGATGAAGCGTTTCAAACAAATCCGCTGGAAATGAGCACATTAATAATATTACAAAATATATTAATGCGTGCCTGTACGCGTGAAACGTTTTACAACTAAACGTATTGCTGATGAGAATGACGTGCATGGAATATAGAGCGTAACGGCATTGGTTTTCCCCCGTGTATTGCTCGCGTGCGGTTACACAAATATGGACGAACGCACTCCAAATTAAGGTTTAGAGTTGGTACAAATCAGTATCGAAGTTATGGACGTGCCGAGCTGGTAAATCTAAATCCCTCGCGATTGTCTGTCAATTATTTATGATTGGCGGCAATTTGTCCAATCGAGAATAAGCCCTTTCCTACTGGATGGGGTTTACCGACTGCCATTCAATGTTTCGGACTGTATTATCCGTTTCTCTCTACCGTGTTTTTCTTGTCTGCGTATGCGCGGACACGTGTTTATAAAAAATCCAAAGGAAAACAATTAAACTCATATTTCTCGAAACATCTACATTGCACCAAATAGAAATTATACGAACACACTACGCATTGGTGTGAAGCATAGTTTTGATAACAAATGTTACGTTATACTGAAAATTCAATCGGGGTCACGGAATTTCCATTTAAATTGTATTTTTGCACGGGATATAAATGTGCACTGCAAACCCAATTAATTAATTCTGACAATCAGTCCGATCCTCTTCATCGCAAAACAACATATCAGGTACAGCGACATTTCAATAGACATTACGTTATTGCAAAAGGTACAAAGGTAACAACGCTCCAAGGATGATATTGATGCTATTTCCAGCCAACCCGTTCAAAAAATTAAAATAAAACCGTTAAGCTTCTAGTGTTTTAATTTTGAAAAGAAACCAGACTTTCCAGCTTCATTCCAACCAACGATAAGCAACCGCATAAAAAAGTTACTCGCGTGACGTGTATAGCAGTTTTTATTTTTAACCTCGAACTTTCTTAAAGTAACGCAACTCTTTTCTTCTGATACTACTTTTCATTCTTTTATTTACTTTACAAGTTGATAATTAATCAAATAGTAGCCAAGTTTTTAACAAAACATTTCCGATATCATCGATGAGATCGTACCGGTTCATGCAGATACACCGGTGCTGATTGAAATAACGCGTGCCAATCTCGTATATCGAGTCTTGAATGAAAGTGTCGCAACACGACGTTAATTAAGCGAAACGAGAAAATTAATGATGACTAACTTTCGAGCGCACGCTCTCCCGACTTCGTCCGCGACGTGTAATCATCGCGACGATCGAGCCCTTTTTTTTTTGTATCCGTCGAAATTTATTTGCGTGATATTTCCCTAACAAGCCGTTGCGTGACGTACAGTTTTATAGGGTTCAATAGAGAGAGGATCGGTCGAGTTTTTGTTTCTGCGTAACGTTCATTTATGTGCGCCTCTCTTTTTCTGGTTACTTACTTAACTAAGTTTACGCAAAAAACTAACGTCGCGTGCGACTGCGGCGAGTTTTCTGACGCGAACACATATATATGTCTAGGCGACGCGGGGAAAAAGTTTGTGCACCGCAAGTAAATTAATTGTGGCTCGTCCCGCAAAAGATCTAATTAATTTTGTTGAAAATTATTTTGTTTTCTTCATTCATATCAAACTACGGCAATACGATTAGGCATGCCTATAAGGAGTGGAATTTTAGGATATAAATTTTATCAGGAATAACAAAAACTTTTTCTTAAAATATTTGGTGGATAAAATTCACACGTTATACGGAGAAATTAATATGCGTATGTATTTTTCTTTCTTAAATATTTATCGTTTATTTCTTACACATTACAAGATCATAATAATATAAATCAATCAATTTACAAATTATTTAACGCAATAATATCCTTTAAGCTACATTAATTTTTGATACGATTGAGAGATGAATGCGATGTTACAATTTTCATAAAATATTTATGCACGTTGTTAAAGAGTGGTGTAAGCTGTACGCGAGAGTTATAAAAGTTGCATACAAACTTCGGCAATTGATGATTTTATCAGCGCATGCATAAAACAATCGAGTTCACGATTGAATAACCAACATCGAAATTCATAATTCGGCAAGATAACGACTTCGGTAAACATGCTCTCTGAATCTTTAATCCTCAAATTGTATCATCGTGCATATTAACTGAAGCGAAATTGCAAGCGGCTCCGTCTTGTCAAGCGACAAATTTTCTTTCTCTTTCTTTCTCAATTATCCGGTCGCGACGACTTGGCTACGTCTTTCCGTTCTTCTGCTTTGTCAACTGTTTTCTCTATCTTTCTCCCGTTTACGGACCACCCACGACTTCGGCCAGCCCTTCCACTCACGTCAGCTTAACGTCACTCATGCTCGTACAGCAGGTCCTTTTTGTCACACTTTGCTCCTCTTGCGTCTCTCGTCATTTCTCTCTGCTCTTCTTTATCCTATCGTGCTATTTTAAAGTGCGCGCCCGAACTAACAGTTTCAGAGCGCTAAATATTCGCTAATTCGTTTATCGTACGTTTAACCAGCTATTATCAGCTGTCATCTAACTAGCTATTTTCGCAAGTGTGACTGATTGCTTGTTAAATTAGATAATCAAGTTGAATCATTGCCATTTTTTATAAGAAAAGATCCCTGTTTATCTACGTTATTTTATGAATATATATATGAAAAAAATAGAAGGCATCCTATATAAGAAAAGTTATATGAAATGTAGATTATGCTTTTGATAACAATTGTTTAGATAAGTATTTTGTTCTAAACGATAGCTGCATTAATTAATAATAGTAAATATTAAAAACTTATATTCTTTTCCTGTTGATAAAAATACGCGATACATTCAACAAAAAGTCATTTATAATCCGATATCAGTAATAGATTGTCTGACACAATGCCAGTCACACTTGTTGCTCATTTGAAGATGATCATAAACAATGGAGTCGTGTTAAATCGTGTTAAAAACCTCACCGAGATTCTTCCCGATTTTTCTCTGATTAAACATCAAATAATTCTTTTATTTGTAGTTTGCTTTATAAAATACTTCTTACGTAACATAGTAATACTCAAACTACAGAGTTAGATAGACATCACAGATAAAAACTCACCAGTCTCACGTTGACGCAGCAATTTCCACTTCGGAAGTCTAACTAAAGTCTGTCTCTCCCACCGCTTTTTTCGTCCGTACTCTTCGGCCTCTATAACTCTCTCGTCATGTCACGTTCTAACTGCCTTCCCGCGGTCCCCGGAGTCTACTTTACACAGATTGCACTGCACGTCACAGCTGTCCTCCCTTTCCGTCTTCCTCTTCCCTCGTACAAACTCTTTAACAGTCGGAAAATATATCAAAGGGTTCTCACGGCGAAGCGCAAGAAGTGAAGTCAGCGAGATATTAATGTTTTTCTTTCCGTTTCGCACAATCAATGTCTGTAAATTCGAGATCAAGGGACAGGAGATCGGCCGTTTGGAGAACCTCTGGGACTACAAGACGTTCGTTCTAATCTTCTGATCGAATACGGCGTTGTCACGCTTCGAGAGGAAGAGGAAACTGTCTGTCATGAGAGGTTTTAACTGCTTCTTCAAAGGGGTTTTCAGTTTCAAAGTATAAATGTAAGAGACTTTCTCAGGAATGCCAAGAAACGGGACGCTTCGAGAATCCACTCGTCTGAAAAATAATGTCGAAGACTATCGGCGGTTATAATAGTTCAGAATTTTCGCAAGACAAGTGATCCATCTAAATGGCTTAAAACGAGATTTGTCGAGCGTTCCTCGGAATATAAGTCGCGGCACGTTCGCGAGATCGATGTATCGCGCGACCACCGGTTTTTCGTCCGCGCTGTCGTCCGGTCACGTGGCGGTGAGCGCCACGTTCATTGATCGCGAGCGACCTTGATGGTGTGTGTCGCGATGTGAGCTCTCGACGAGGTCAATGCATACATGGGCCACCGCTGCGCTCTAGTCTGGACGATCCGCCGGAGAATATTCTCGCCGCGTCGCCGTGGCGTTCACGCCGAAAGTTCGACGCGCGAGAAAATAGGTGAGGACGAGAAGTGATCCCGCGTGCGGATCGTAAGGTCGTTGCATTCGCGTGGTGCCTCGGACGGCGGCACGGGTCGCCGAGACCACCCACGTCTCTTTGATGCCAACACGCTCGTGTTTATGCTCGGGTACGATTATGTTCTCCAGAGCTCACGAGGAGGAATACGTCCGTTCGCGAACTGTTCGCCAAACGTACTGAGGAACCCGGCGGCTGGTTCGCCGGTGACGTTGTGCCTCCGCGGGTTCGATTCCCGGATGGGCATGCGCCACGTTCTGCGCTTTCGGGGGGAGGTTGCCGCCGCCGCTGCTGCTGCTGCTGCTGCTGCTGCTGCTGGTGCTAGTGGTGCTGCTGTTACTGCTGCTCTTGCTGCTCGTGGAAGTGCATCCACCACTGATAGTTGCCATCGGTGGGGTTGCTGAGGGCTATCTTCCTTTCCGTTCTCTGTCTATCGCGCCGCTTTTGCACTCTCGCCTGCCTCATGCTGTTTTTGCCTTCGTCGTGTTGGTTAAACCTCTTCGTCGATCTCTTCAATTTAATTTGGCCATCGTAGTAATTATCTGCATATAAATACATGCCAAGTTTAATTTTAATTAAAATGAAACTTTTTTTTAGGAGAACGTAATGGTCAAATTTTACATACCATCTTTTTTTCTCTTTTCTTGATAACTTGGAATTTTACCAGTTAATAAGGGAATTGGATTGTTCATCATGCTGCTGTGCTTGTCTTACTTTTATAGTCGTACATTAATCTCCGTATGTATCCATCAATGATTCATTCATTGCATTCACAACTTATATAAATATCTAGCTTTTACGTTTCAGATGTAATTTTTGTATGACATATTAATATGTAACAGAATAAATAGCCTTTGTAATGTCGATGTGACATGCATATCTGACTGTTCGTAACGAGACGAACAATTTAAAGAATTCACGCAACGCGTCTTTTTGAAGCAGTTGTTATTATAAATTTGATTATCTATTTGGCCGTTTCCATGAAATGTCTATTTGTTACGAGGTAACAGTTCGTGAAGCGAAATGGAGGGTAATTACGACTGGCGCACTTGTTGCTCTTGCTGTTGTTGCCTTTCTACCACTATTGCTGACGAACATATCATACATTTAAGAATTACACATCTTCAATTTTAAAGAATACAAAAATTTTATTATTTCATCATGTTCTACGTACATTCAATATTTAAATAGTACACGCGACAATATAAATAATTCACATGTTAATAAAAAAAAGTTAATCGCTTGAGTAAAATTCGATATCAGCAAAAAATTTTATCTTTTACGACGAAGTTTCCAATAATTAAATTTTCTCTAAACTTCTCAATAGTCGCATCGTTGTAATGCTGGTAGAACGTTTCTCCGATATGTGTCCGACGGCTCGCGGAAATGTGTTATTTATTTATATATATTGTTTATGTTTAAATATATCGTCTCGAGTAGAATATACAACACGTGTAGTGTACTGTAGTGAGATTGTATTATATTACGTTTCTGTGCTTGTTGGCATCGCGTAATTAACGTTACACGTTCTGTAATGCATGTTTCATTATGCGGGTGTTGTATCGCTGTATCGTAATTAGTAAGCTTAAAGGCAGATATTATTCACGACACGTGATAGTTATACGTGCGATAGGATATAGGCTTCGAAGGATAAAGCAGAGCGCATAATTGATAGCGTGTGAAGAAAGTCGCGCGCGTATTCCGAGAGACATTCCTTGCTCATCTTACATTAGCGAATTGTATTTTTTCCAAGTTGTTTTTGTTTTTATTTTTTGCGTTTTTTTTGTTACATAAAGTTTTACTTTATGATGGACGATAAAGAAAAAATTGTCTCTAAATAAAACCAAGATAACTCAACAAATATAATAAAATTTGTATTGGTAACCGCTTTAATGGAACGAGTCCAAAAGTTTATTATCCGCATAATTGAAACGCACATAACGAATAAAACGTTGAAAAAGATATCGTTTTTACATCAAAGAAAAATTTTTAAGAATTATAAATTTACGAAAAATGTCTCCATAATGAGGCTATGGCATATTGCATTGCAAGAAACAGATTGAATTCTGTTATGTATGTTTGATCATTTTTGAGAAAAATTGCTTGTCCCATGGCATATTGCTATATAATAAGTTTTGTCATCTTTTTCGGCATACAAATATCTCTTCATTTTTGTTTTTCAAAATATTGTTACATAGCGTTTATATGACTATGTTAACATTAATGTTAACTTAATATCAAGATTATGTTTTCTCTAACATATAACATAAATAATTCTATTATTTCATTTTGTAAGTTTTTAAAGTATCTTATTAAATATTACTTAAACTTATTAGAAGAGCTTTAATTATATATTCTACCGCCTCTAATTTACAATAATCTAATAGCTTTCATAAGAGCAAACGTGAATAAACGTTATCAGAAATCAATATCAATACGTTGCGTTTTTGCTGCATTTTCACATCGCATTAATCTGCTCTTTAATTTACTCAATTTCGGTAACAGTGTCATAGCAAGCAACGTGAGATTTTACCTGGCTCATAACTTTCTAATGTCCCTCACCGAAATCTCAATTACTGAACATAACTTGAGAAGTAGCGTCAGCTTCCACGATGGCAATCCCGCCAACTTCCATACGTCGGCGTTTCCATTGGTCGATCGGGCATGAATTTAGACGGTGTGTCCCGGATAACCCCGGAGATTGAGACAATATACGTCGGCTGTGCCGCTGCGGTTTGCCGTTGCAGGAAGTATGGCGCGCAGCTCCGGCGACGGCCCGGTTTGCTGCACGGCCGAGAGAACGAGAAACCCAGTTAACTCGGCAGGTTGATTACGGTACGGCAGGTGTCACACGCTGAACTCTACCAAGTTTCGTCTAACCATGCGAAATATCTTGCAAATTACGAGTATGGGGAGTTTCCGCGCGCCACGACGCCGCGCGCAATCGTCCGCCCGTTTACTCATCCGCCGATGCCGCAGTTAATTGCACTTGCATCAGGTGTGCACTTTCTATCCCTGCAACGTCAACACGGGGTCGAAAGGG
Organism: Cephalotes varians; assembly: GCA_037157785.1. NCBI lineage: Eukaryota > Metazoa > Arthropoda > Insecta > Hymenoptera > Formicidae > Cephalotes > Cephalotes varians. Next base: position 601,414 of record JANQDE010000056.1, read on the forward strand.
TCCGCCGCAAGTGTACTTCGCACGCGCCACAGAGGGTTGCCTCTTTTTGCCGATTGTACCGCATTTCTCTCCGCTGGATCCGAACAACACGTAGCACAATATAACGTAGTCTGACGAAGCACAAGCGCGAATTTATATGCAGGATCGATATGTATCGACGTGTATGAATAATGTTAGCGGTAGTGAATCAAATTTCTTTTTTTTTTTAGCGTTGTTGCGCGATGAAAATTAATTAAAATTGGAAACAGTAGATTAGAGAACTCGCTCGTCGAACACTGATATAATGCCGTTCGCGGTTTTTCGGGTTATTAGGTCAACTCATTATCTCTCTCAGGCCAAGGACTGAGACGTAATAAAATGCCTCCGCGTTCCGTAAAATCGATCCCCAGGGGGGAATTAATCTATTCCGGTGCGATCATTCAATCTTCTCGGATTGCAGTTTTTTACATTCTCCCCCCCTCTCTCTCTCTCTCTCTTTCTATGCATCGCACACGAATATGCTCGGGATAAAACGAATCTGGTGAGTTCGACATTTGATTTCATCGAATGACCTACGCCGCGAATGGCTTTTCATGAAATCTATGTTCCCACATAGCGATCAATTGATTCAAAAATAGGGTAGGTCGTCAATTCGTCGCGGCTTCCAAATCGAAGTGCGCAACGATCAGCGGTCGATTGTAATCGCGATGAATTGTCGAGGAGTTACGATGCTACGTACACCGTTACATCCGTAACGAATGAAACTAGTATCTCGAAGCAGGTTTTTCGAAAAACATTTGATATAGAGCAGTTTATTGTTGAAAGAACTGGTTAGTCCCTCAATATTACGATACAAAAAAGACCTTGTTTGAAATACAATTTAAAACCTATTGTTCGATAAAAGATTATAGAAAAAAAAAAACAAAATTTCGACCATGCAATAACATACATTAATAATAATGTCGAGCGATGATGTTGCTTGATTGGGTTCATAGTATGAAACTCCAGCTTTCATAGTATTGATTCTATTGTATAGAACCAATTGTTATTTGTAATATCATTGATTCTACATCGCAAAATGTTTTTTAAAATACGTAGTTTGTGTAAATTATAATTTTACAAATTTTAACTTTTAATTTTAATTTTAATTTTTGTTGCAATACATAAATGGAATACAACAGAATTTTATATAGAATAGTTTTCTAGAAAAAAAAAAAGCTGCGCAGAGAGCTAAAAGAAACTTAGTTTTTAATTTGCTTTTATACAGCTACATCCAATTAAGAAATTCATATTTCTCATATACTGTGTAAGGAAAACGATAAAAGAATATAGACCGTTATATATATAAAAAAAAAGAAAAAGAAGACAACATAAAAAACGTTCAACCGAGAGAAAAAGCGAAGAAAGAAATTTTGAAAAATGTCCCATCTTTAGTTTCACGTCTCGGTATTAATTCCGCAATTATTAATTGCGAGGACATTATTAACTCGCGTCTTGGCAGGAAGACAGTGGAGGCAGGGTGACGGGAATCGCTTTAAAATGCGCGAGGAATGCGCGCAAGAACGTAAATGAGAAAGAGACTACGTCGAGATATGACGAAGGTCAGGAAAACGGCGATAATGAAAGGGAAGTTAATCATTCTGACCAGACAGTACTATTGACAATACGTGACGCTGAGAGAAGGAGACTTTGTTTTAGAGATATGAGCTATTCGGATCCTAGTTGACTATGCAAATGCACTTTCGAAATTCGCGAGCGAACTGCAAAAAAATGTAATGTAATACACGTGATCCGTTGCAATATTTTATCGGAAGACGCTTTTCCCAACTGTTTTCATCTCCGATTATTTTTCGACAAATGATACTTCTCTCTGTTTTGCACCCACACGTGTTATATTTCATGTTTAAGAATATTTACAGACGACGGTATTAGAAGCCGGAATGATTTGTCATTGGAAAGGTAGAAGGCATATAATGATATTAAACGCGGCTATGCATCAAGCGACGCAAAAAGTGCAAAAAAATGTAGAAAGACTTTTCCCTTCCTCTCCATACAATTCGTCGTAAACGTTAGGACAGATCAAGAGAGAACAAGAGAGAAAAAGGAAGTATCGCCAGCTGTAGCGTCCCTCGAAGACCTTCGTAACGCTGAACCAAAGGAATAACTTATGCCCCCGCCTCACCGCGGTGTCGAAAGAAAAATGCGTTTGCACCAAGCCAACGATCGGAGGGAACAAAATGGATGATGGAGATACAATTCTAGAGCTACCAACAGAATCTTAAATCACGATTTTTATGGTGAAGTGTACGTAGTTCCGTGAAACTTACACAGCTTCTCAAAAACATCGTAAAATTTCATTTTCTTCGCGTAAGAAGACCACACCAATTATCCGAGAAATCGCAAAATTCTAACTTACAAATCATAGTATTTGATGTTAAAATTTGCCATGTTATAAATTGTCATGTCAACGTTAAAAAATATCTTACATACTACTACTAAAAAGTGTGTGTGTGTGTGTGTGTGTGTGTGTGTGTGTGTGTGTGTGTGTGTGTGTGTGTGTGTGTGTGTGTGTGTGTGTGTGTGTGTGTGTGTGTGTGNGTGTGTGTGTGTGTGTGTGTGTGTGTGTGTGTGTGTGTGTGTGTGTGTGTGTGTGTGTGTGTGTGTGTGTGTGTGTGTGTGTGTGTGTGTGTGTGAGAGAGAGAGAGAAAGAGAGTACATAGCTTTTTCAGAATGATTTAAAATCAAATTATATATACATGCACATATAGTGTACGTAAAATTGTTATACATATTTTTTCTTCAGAAAAATGTATTTTTTTGTTAAATTCTCTCTTCCTCTCTTCACACATCTTCCTCTTTCTCTCTCCTAGATTTTTTAATTTTTTTTTTGCATTATATGCGATAAAAGAATCACCATATTTCTAGTATCGGTGGGATCATCTCTTTCAGAAATAATCCGATATGTATCTGCGGCTTTCAACTTTTTCCGTACCAATCGGAGCGGGGTTCGAGTGCTCGCTCTATCGCCTTCACCCTCGCGGAATCCCAAACCCCTCGGCGGCGTCGCGAGAGAATCTAATGAATTTGAGCCGTCAATAATGCGCGCGGCTCGTTGGAGGGGAAGCCTTCCCCAAACACACGGGCGAGGCGAACGATAGAGAGCAGTCCTGGCTTGTCTCGTCCGCCCGTGCATATACACGCGCGGGACAAAAGAACCCGCTCGGCGTGTACGACCGCGCGCGCGGATGCAGTCACTGTGAAATTAACGAATTTTTCACGATGGACACATTAACTGTTGCCGGCCGGGTCAGCAAAAGCGTCCCCGATGCTTTATGACAACAATGCGAGCGATACTGCGAAAGGATGAGTGCGACGATAAACTGGATTTACTGTCGCGCAGTGGCAGGGGTGAATTTATGGCGGATGCAAGTTGTACGGCAAGAGCGGGATCCGAATTTTTGTGAGGATCTTAAGAGATAATAGTACTTTAAGATTATCATTACTGTCAATCATAATAAAAATCATTTTATATTATGATATCTATATCGCTATTTCAAAACTGTTTGCCGCTCGTAACGTGTCATTTCTGCGTTATATTGTCTAATATGAAGTGCACGGAGTAGATGACAAGCGATGAATAAGAATTTACATTCTATCTTTTTATTTCTTCTAGCATCACACAACATCGTTTCTATTCTTCACTACGTTCTTTACTTTCTCGAAGCGTGGATTTATGATACGATGTGTGTATCACTTATATAGTAATTATAGATTCCGCGCCAGGAAGTCGTTCTTCGATGTTCAACGACGCAGTGGATGGCGAATATGCATCTTCCGGACAGAGTGATCCAATTAAGTCTCGAAGATGTATGCATATATATACGCGTTGTTCTCCTCGAAATTAACCTTTGGTTGCATTTCGAAGTCGGGAACCTCTCGAAAAAAATCCGGTGCTGCGAAGTGCCTCCTTTGTTAAGTTCCCGCCTTCCCGCACCTACGACCGTTGCGCAAGGCTAATAGGATTCGCGAAATTAATTACCCGCATTTACATAAGCTCCCGTAAACGTTTTTCTTTTCTTCCCTAGCCCGAGCCTCCAGTCTTGCCTGCCTTCCGCCGAGCGGCATGCAGAGGCGAACGAATAATTCTCGTAGAGAAATTCGTGATTACGTTAACGATATTCCCGTCCCGTCTTCTCTCCCTCGCGTTCTCCGGTTCGCATCCTCCCGTTTCATTCCGACTGCAGCACCGAGTCACTGCGTTACGCCTTTGCGTTTAGGTCGTCACGGTATTGTCCCCGTCGCCATGCCGCGTCGTCGGCAACAGCCGCGACACGGGTAACGAGATTTGTCGTCCAAGATAATTAGATTATCCGCACTCTGGACGGCCGGTATAACCGGTGTTAGTATGGGGCGAGGAGGTAAACGTGCGGCGAGACCATGCCGCACCAGGCGACAACGTCGTCCAAGTAAATGTCTGTTTGCTAATTTTTGAGACTAAAAGGAAAATACTCTGCTGTTGGGATTGCGACTGGCTGTCGCGAGAAACGATCGCTGTCATCGGGAGGGTGTCTCGGAACTAATATTTAAATTCGAATGCAAGAAGTAAGAATGAGATCTAACAGTCAAATTGCTCAATCATTTAGATTGCATGTGATTTCTTTCTTTCTATTTTATATAAAACATTTTTCTCAAATTTAAAAGAAGAATAAGACTGTATATTATCTTTTTGATCCTTAATTAACATGTATCTTATTCAGTTCTTTTTATTTCAAACATTAAATAATCTAATAATCGATTTTTTCCATTTTAAAAGTGTGTTCGAAGAAAAAACATTTTTAAAAATTGACGAGATCTTTTATTTGTACAAATTCCTCTAAAAGATTTCTTTAAGATCATTTCTTTAAGAGATTTTACTTTTATGATATTACATTTAACACACGTTATAAACGCGACGGCGGTATTGTAATAAAATTGTATTTTACAGTTAGAGTATGCTACTAATGTATAGACGGGGAATCCCGTAGAGCCGCGTTTAACGTTTTCAATAACACAATTGCGTGTGCACGCCGTCTTCGTGAAACGACGAAGGATAGAGGAGACGCAAAGTAATTACTACGATCTCTATGTTTCTCCGTGTCCGCCGTTTGCGCGCGCCAAGGTATAGGTAGATATATATCGCGCCCAGTAACAAGAGGCAGCCTTATCAACCACCGGTACATGTCCAATCAATTTTCAACGTGACGGCGCACGCCGCTTTTGTGGTAATATCTATTATTCGGTATCCCGGGACCGGCTGCATTCTACCCTCACGCATCACACACGTGATCTCCTCGTGACAATGGCGCACGGAATACCACGGAATTCCCAGCGCGTTCCCGACCCCAGCTTTCCAGATCAAAAAGCGCCGAATGCTCGCAACTTCTGATGTCTGATGACGAACCGAATCTCCCAGAGACGCTTTGACCACGTCGTGCTTTTTTGAGCATTTAATCTATCTGAACGACATCCAGGTTATCATATGCAAATTATAGATATAAAGTTGCAAGGGCTTAAAAAATGTTTAATTACATGTAATCAGTTGTTAAGAATTAGCTTATGTTTGTACAACGTAATCTCACTATATTTAGGATTTATATATAATAATTATATATTTAAAAGTATGTGTATATAATTATATGTTTAAAAGTATGAATATATTGTTATTATTTATAATGATTATATAAAATATATAAATAATATAGATTTAGTTATAGATTAATACACATATTTTACACAAATTAACAAATTAATTTTAACTTTAATTTTATTCTGAGTGTCTCTAATACATATTTGATACGAGATTCATACGGGTGGGTCTTACTGATTCGTTATACTTAAACATCGTATCATTATATCTTACCAAATTATACTGTTACAGACACGCAATAATTCCAGGTTTGAGATTTAATTAAGACAGGTGGAAGGAAAAGTATAACGCATATCGAGGTCACATAAACTGTTAATTGCTTGTAACAAACCGTTTCGCGAACCAAACGTAATTATATGCTTTTATAAATAATAGTAGCCTGGCGAATTAATTTATTAGCAAGAATTGTTTCGATATTTTTCGTATTCAAATAACAGATCATCCATTGGAATAATGTTCCACATAATAATTCGCGATCGTGTAATCAAGTCAATTTTTATAATCGCTCACTTCCAATAGCATTATATGCAAATGCGACTATTTCTAAAGAAAAGAATTATAGTATAACACGATGATGCATGTATTGTTCTAAACGTCTCTTCTTCTCGTCAAAAAAACAAAAGAATACGTACTACGTGAGGAGATTCACAAATAAGAGATAAAGATGTTAATAAGGTTCCTACGTAGGAACAAAGAATATCGAAGAAATAAGTTTACAACATTGTTATCTGCAGTGAATATGAGTGCTGAATACGAAACGCATTCTCTGAATGTGTATGTACACATTTCACTGACAGAGGAGTGTGCTCTTTATCACAGTATAAGATTTATCACAGTATAGTCAATAAATCTTAAACGTAATTAATGAAAGACTAGAATTCGGAGTCGAGCAAAAAAAACAAAACATAAATTAATTAATATCAGATGGGAATGACGCGATTGAAGGGTGTGAGGAGAGGAAACCGACAAAGAAGAACGGGGCAAAAATTGCCGCGGCAAATCCGGTCTGAATCGACAGATACAATACGTCTAATGTATCTCTGGAAACAGCGGGGGGAGGCGTAGATACTAACCGGACCTTTCCAGCAGACGTAGCCCGGGTTCGCGCACACGAGCGCAACACCATCCAGAAATTGAAAGTCGATTGAATAGCGCCACTCCACGGTGTCGGGAATGGATACATACCGATTGTGTCGGTGAACTTGAATCCCGGGCACAATGGGCTCAATGAAACGCATCATTATTGTCCAATTCCTCTCTCTGCTTCAGCTTCTTCATCTCTTTCTTCGTCTCCTCCCACCTTTCCTTCGCTTCGTGTCTGTTCGCGCAGAGGTCCGATATCCGTTCCTTCCTCTATGTCGAGATTTCGTTGATGCTGTACATATGTGTACAGCATAATATACGTACACGGCGCGATCTAGTAAAACATACGAGCGCGATTCATCATTCGATTCGTGTGAGCGGCTCTGTCGAGATAAACGATTTTGCGTCCCCGAAGAGCTTACGTCCATTCGAAAATATAATGTCAAATATAGTTATAATAGCCGATAAAATGGTTTATCACTAGGCAATGGCAAAACGATAGAAAATTGCTTAAAATTGCATATTGAGCCTCAAAAGAGAATTTTTAAAATGTTGTGCTTTGGTAATCAACAGATTAATATATAATAATATATATTAATAATATATATTAATATTAATAATATAATACATATTTGAGATAAATTAATGTTATCTAATTATTGCAGTGAATAAATAGATAATTAAAAATACAAGAATACATATTACATATTACACGAAAGCAACGTATATTTGCAGAAAGAGTAATTGTTAATTATTAAATATAAGTCTCTGTAGGATTGCACTCTCTTTATTCGATCCGATCGTTTCTCTGTCAGACGCGTAGTCTACTGTTCACGTGGTAAAAGCATTAATTTTCTACCCTACCTTAGTAATATCGCAATGAAAGCCATTATTGGTCCGTTAATACCGATATGCATCGTGTGGGGCCACATTAAAA
>JANQDE010000056.1:609268-845330 GCA_037157785.1 Cephalotes varians
AAGGGGGGGGGGGGGTAAAAGAAACGAGCGCGCAGAGACAGAGGGTGTAAAGCGAAACGAGAATAAGGGCCAGGCTGAGGTACTTTCGATGAGGGATCCTGCTGCGGTGCACAAAGAGAAAGAGGATGGTGAGAGGGGAGGGGCTGCGCGCGGTGGGTATTGAATGCTGCACCAGACCTCCATAGCCCAGCTCCACGGCGGCAGAGCAATTCCCTGTAGTTTATTTTTCCATGGGTAATGAACCCCCGTCCCTACGATGCGTTGCATCGACAAGGCCAACCGACCGACCGACCGACCGATCATGCGCTTCCGCCGGCCGCTAACGAAACGTTATTTCGCGATTCTGTGTAGTACTTGACGTTCGACCGCGCGTTCCTGCTTTTTTTTTACCCGCGTCTGCTCATTTTATGAGCCAACGCGGTTTGCGCTCCGCGAATACATCGCAATTGAATGCGAGTCGAGAAAGCGGACTCTGCGAATAAACTTCATTCGCATCGCTGATTTAGTTCTAATCTCTCTTTTGCTGATATATTACAAGAAATCATAAGAATTGTACTGAGCGATCCCGAAACTTTCATTCATAAGAGTATTGTCGCACGTATGAAGCATGAATTGGCAAGCGTTTTCGTATACTTCTCATAAAATTTGTATCACGCGGAGGAGAACTTGATATCTGGTATTTTAGAGATAAATCCCCTTCCAACAATAATTGGTGAACATAGGATATGGTCCAGTGACCATTTTTCTTCTATGAGGCAATACAATGCCTCGCGCATTTACACGATGTCACGGCCCAATGTCTAGAAAAACGGTCCTTTTTCTCCGACTATGTATTTGTATGCTCGCGAAAGAAGCCTGGCCACGAATTCCTGAGGGTATTCTCTATATTGTGGCCGAGAAGCTCGCTTTATCGTGCGCAACGAACATCACTGGATTAAGCCACGTTGCAACGGTAAGCGATGGCGCCCCGGGCTATTGGGTAATCTACAATTTTATACGCTGTATCCCCATGTGGCGAAGTAGAAAAGAAAGTAGAGATTCGGTAGTTCTCGTAATTGCATCGTGAATATGGACCAATAAAAATGCGCGTTAAAGCGGACGCCCCTCGGAAGCTGTATAGTTTTACTTGCCACATAATTCTCAGCTTATGACGTGCAAAAGTGCTTATTTAATGCAATACGACGCGGAATTCTAACATTCAGTTTTTCGCAATTTCTGTGATCATAAAATAAGAATTTATGATACTCTATTTGTTTCACGCTTCTTGCGATTAGCTGTCAGAAGAATAAATAAGCGATTATTTTAAATTGTCGAAAAATAACATAATTTAGTAAAGAATAAGCGGATATTTTGAACATTAAGAATTTCTATCAAAAATAAATATTAAAGAATACTTTAATAAATGAAAGTCTATCGATACATGTATAGTACAGAACAAAGACATAAAATTCACACAAGGTTAAGGCATAAGATTTCACTCGACGATCGAAATGAGAGAAACGATGCTGAGGAGATAGAGAAGCATGAGATATTATTATAGCATGTACTAAATCATTACTTTGTGATGCAATAAATGTGTCGATCGACAAGTTGAAACGGATCTCGAAATGGGTACGCTCGCCATTGAACTCGGTATTACCGATAAACATAGCCAGCGTAGAGGACCGCGTTGAATTGTCGGGGATAGTTGGTGTTATTCGTATCCTCGCTATGCAACGGTATAGTACGTAGGTGCAGCGTGCATGCCCAACAGGCAAGCATGCTCCGACGTAGATCGCAGGGTGGAGGGTGAAAGAGGGAACGAGAGGCGGGGAAGAGAAACAAGATACCAGTCGTCCGTATAATCTGTAGATCTGACCGCGCGTGTTCTGCCCACGAATCCCGTGGGTGGTAACCGCCTCGGGGACCTGATTTACAGGTGTAACCTGCAATAACGGCTCGCGCGACCTATCGAATCGGAGAGCTTAGGATTGTAGAATTTCGCTGTACCGATATCCTGAGAAGCTGCGAGGCGTCTCGCGGTAACCGTGGAAGGGAATTCTTACTTCTCATGACACGAACAAAAATGAAGTCTACTATTCAACTTAACGGCAAGAGAAAATTGCGCCTCTAGGAGAATGATTTTGCGTATCATAACGCGTAGATTCGTGCAGGTCCATTGTGCGAAATGCATGGGAACTTTTTATGAAAGGGCAGTTCGCATGTATTATTTGAAAATCACGAGTAATGACACGTATATGCTTCATTCGAATTTTACACGGAATTTAAGGGTGTGTTTCGAAATGTACTGAAAATCTATGGTTTATATCACATATATTATAGATTTTTAATAATGTCAGCACATTTCGGAATGCATCTCAGAAATACAATTCGAATACGTGATTGTATTACATATATTGTATTACATATATTAAATATATATGTAACACATATTTATTTATACATATGTGTAATAATATATTAAAAATATTAACAAAAAATATATAATATATAATATATATTATATATAATATAATATATAATATATTAATATCAAAATATAAATATTCATAAAAAATATACAAATTTTTAGATAATTGATACACAGATACAAGGTTTAGCTAAAAATAGCAACATATTAAATATCTATAACGTTCTGAATTTTCTTTAGATTTTATATTTCTGTATCACATGATATATCAAGTATCTATTAAGGGTAATAAATAACGTAAAAAACTAATAAATATCGTAAAAAACCTGTTAACGCCTTTGCTTTCGTTTTGTTAATATACTACAATATAAAATATTTTACATTTTTATGTTCACAAGACGTGTATCGGGCATTTCGCATGTTGAAACTCGCAAAACGCATTGTAAAATTGAATGCATAATTAACAATTGCCAACTATAAACAAGCATGTGCTGAAAGAGTAAATTTGCGCAACTTTTGACACTAATTCTAACAAAGTGGAAACCTCGGAAATTCTGAAATGCTTAACGAGACATTGTAATTACTGACATGACGCGAAATCCGAGAAATCCGATTGACACGCAAATCTCTCGAGACATTTCCCGATGGGTGCTACGTGATTTCACGTAATATGGCTATATTGTCATGCAAGATCGAAGATGCATCCGATTGATATTCTTATCACACCACAGAAAAGCTACAATAATTAGAAACGTTTACAATCAATTTATATTAACAATTATTATATAATAATATATAACAACTGTTATATATTATCTACTGTTACGTGTCATTCGCATTTCAGAAGAAAACTATCACAAATATCATATAAATATTTAAAATTTAATTAAAAACAGCAGAATTTAGTGAAAAATTTAAATAAAATTACTGTTTTCTTTATAAAAAAGAAAGAACGACTTATTGCGCTTTTGATGTTATTATAATATTTGCTCGTTTTCTGCTACATTTTGCAGTCCGCAGAAATATTTCTGGAAAAAAATTTCCGCGTATAAATTGATACTGTTATAAAATGTACCACTGCGGTATCGTGCGCGACTATCGTTCGCGACGTCATTAAATACCATTGAAATTATACGGTAAAAAGGAAGTATTCGATTACAAAGGGACGCCTCTGCTTCATCTCTGCGATCGGGAACTTGCGCCAATAGGGTCATCGTGGATGCCTCGGTTGCAGCAGAGTGTAACCTAGTTTCTATGCACCGCCAATTATAAGCGGGCGAAGTGCTTGGTTCGCAAAGCCTCAAAAGAACGCGACGTTGACCCATTTTGCATTGATTTCACTTGCACAACTTTGAAAGAAAAGAAATACTTCTCGCCTTGACTGCAATTACAAACTATGCGGATTGTAACCCGAATTGAAACGCCTTTTTTAACGATATTGACTTGTTTCCTGCATCGACGTTGCTCGTTTTCAACAAGTATTATCATTACACTGTTACGCACGGGCGCGCAGAAAGATTTGTACAACTAACAACTCGGCGCTCCTTTCATAATTCCATGGCTAATGAGCTCCTTTTGTCGAATATATTGATATATGTAGAATTTTTATTTAATGGACAGATTCTTTTCAATTTAAAATTTATAAATAAATAAATATATTAAAATATTTCACAAGCTATTTAAAAACACAATTATACAAGAAAGAAAATAAATAGATAAAGCAAAGGAATTAAAGGTATATATCCTAAATAATTAAAGATATTTCCAACAAATGTGATAATTTAATCTTTCTACAAAAACAAAGTACCATAAATTCCGTTATATCTGTAGCAAAAACACCGATTTCACCGCAATTTTTTTCATGTATGTGTTATTTTTAATACGCGTATCACTATTTTTATTACATTTATAAATATGTAACTCGTACATTAGAAATGCGCGAAGATATTTACTGAAAAAAAATCGCGTGTCTCTTTCTTTTTACGATAAACATTTTCGTGGGGGGTTTCACCTTGGTACAACATATGTCTTGCGACGGTCGGAACTTAACCCACCGCTTTCGTAATCGTTGCTGAACGTTAGATTAGCTCCTTCTGTCTAAATCACCGACACCTGGCGAACCACCTGGTCATCGATAGCCTTCGCTCAAGGGTGAGGGACGGTGGAACGATCGCGCGGGCCACACCGATTTCGCTCGTGTTCGAACGGCCGATTCAGGTGCCTGGGACGATCCCTGGAGCACAGACACGAAACACAGGTAGCGTGCCCCGCAGCGATAAAATCTCTCAGGACGATCCGCGCCGCGATCGGAGAAACGCGGAGTACGGCGGAGCAGGTGCGCGCACTTGAGAAATCACTGCATCTCGCCTCACTCTTCTGCCCCTCGGACCCCTCTGCCTCGTCCACCCTCTTCGTTTGTATCGCGAATGCGAAAAAAAAGTGAAAGGCGTACGTTTCACCTCAGCCCCCGATCGTTCACCGAGAATCGCTCCGCCGAATTCACAGCCCGAATTCTCTCCGCGTTGATGCAAAATTCAGATTTTTGCTACGTAATTTCTTAATTGTACACCTGAAGGATTCAAGGGTTTAATCACGAAGGTCCGCCGCAAGTGATTTCGCAAGCGAACTGTTTCTCTTCGGAATTTGGAGAAACTGTTTTCGAAGAGATGTGAAAGTGTACACAGCGTTTAGCAGATTTTATTTTTGACTCACATAATATGCATCTAATTTATTATTGCTAATTATATGCTATAATCTCGTGAGATTATTGTTAGTACCATCGAGATATGTTAATCGCAATTAATTAAATTGTTATTTGCAATACGATTAATGTTATTATTAATTGCAATTATTAAATTCAATGCGCCATTAGATCAGCACAAATATCGTCGACACTTGCGGCAGGCTCTCTAATTAAAATTGCAACGCAGCGCTAGATTGTTTAAACAGAGAAAAAGTGGGCAACCATGATTTTTTTCATAAGTAGGACATCGCGCATTTTTTCATCGTCCAGATGTAGTTGTCATGCGCGCAAGTGCTCTGGCAGGTGACATCTGCGGGGTTATGATATTATTTTTACTGTCATGCGTACACGTACATACATGTGTTCATAAATACCTATGGTAGAACGAAATATTCTCTTTCCTTCCTCCATTGCTTCTGTTACATATCATCTGCATTTATAAATCTTCGTTTCTAATCTCCGTTTTACAAAGAAATCTTTTAAATTGGACGGCAAATTTTTGCCATAAAATTTACACATATACAATATTTTAAACATACAACAAACGAAGAATAATAAGCTCCAATGCTTTTGCAGTTGAAACTTCGGTCACGAAAGTATTCTTCGTTTGGCGTATGTAGACGCGAGATACCGAATTTTTCCGAAATAAACATATGCATACATATTTCCAGCCTGCGAATTCCCATATACATTTCTCATCTAGATCGAGTTTGCGCGCGAAATTATGAGTTATTCGCGAAAGTAAAACTCTTTCAATTTTTACGAAAAAGATCACAATTCAGCATTCTACCTTAGGCAAATATAGTTTTCATAGGACTTCTGCAAACACCGCACTCGTGCGCAACGTTCATGCGGGGATGCGTTCGAACCGGTTCCGGATGCATTGTGCGCGTCACACGTATGAACACGGTCATAACGACGGACCACTTGCTACGAAATTGCCGGCCTCGCCAACGATATCCACTGGTCCTGGTCGCTTGGGATAAAAAAAAATGACGGACTGGCACTCCGAATTTTGCACCTTCCGTTGCACCGTCGCCGAAACGCTCGACATATGGGATGCGCAATTATTCGCTTCTGGCGAAGGAATCGATTGGCAAAACTTATTACTCTTCCCGTTTCAGGGGACAGAAATCGTCCCTTGCTCTGAAAACGACACGCAATGGTCGCATGAATTGGTTTTGTCAAAAAGATCCGGCATTATTAAATAATATTAATATATTATTAGTGTAAGCAGAAAATACCCTAATTGTTCCCTCTATTCTTTCGTTTCTGCTTCGCAAAAGCGAAATAATATACGAGTGTGTACTGCGACACAATAAGTTAAATAAGATACAATGAACGAAATATTAGGAACAAGAATAAATATTAAATTTTGGAAATCAAAATTAGGACTAGATATTAAAAAGACGTACAATAAATATATATAAAATATAAGACATATATGTGTTATACAGACACAATATAAATCTATTATTTAAAGTATAGTGTCTAATTTTGATTTCAAAAATTTAATATTTATTCCTGTTCCTTTCGTCCATTGTGCGCAGGGCCTAAAACAAAATTTCTCAAGCAATTAATCGACTAAACTGATAATAAAAAAACATTATGTGGCTTTTAATAAGAATAAATTAAAAATTTGATATGAAGACGAAGTTATAGTACGCATTAATTTAATAATTTCAATTATATTATACATATCGAGATACTAAAAAGATTAAAATTAATAAATTAATAATATAAGGATTAAAAGGATTTTGATCAGGCTAATTAAAAGATCAATTAAAGGACTAATTGAGAGGATTTGGATCACATATATAATAATAAAGTTTCACTAATCTCGTCGGCAGTATTTTAGTTAATTAGATTTTCTCCGTTTCTCTGATTATTATGTTATTGATGTAAAAAATATAATTTTCTTACGGAAAAATATCCGTACACAGTGGCTAATTAGAAATTTTAAAGACACAAAATCATGCAAATCCAAATGACATCTGTGTAATGCAATCGTACATTCACGACCGTTATGTCGAGCGGTAATAATTGAGTTGGCCGGGACGCGAGCAAAAGCGTTAACGAAGATATTATGCAACTGATCATTGCTAATCGGCAAATGGTCCGAGACACCAGATGTTACTATACATGCGTGACTGCCTTTGATTTCGATATCCGTGCGACAACAGATTTGTAGTTATTTTCGACGATCGATCCGACAAGGTAGGTTATTGTTACTGACTCTAAATCTGTCTATCCGCTTCCACGAATCTGTCTTTTTCCTACTATCATTTTATACGACAATTGGACATGAGTAAACATGATTGCACATTACTTTCTTTAAATTATATACGAGAGTAAAAATTCTCTCTCTCTTTCTTTCTCGGAGAAACAGGCATTAAATTTTTCTTTCACATAAATCTCGTAACAAATGAAACCTTTTTTATTACGTTCAATTTGTATCTACATTTATTATTCAACGTAACAGCTACTAAATACTTTAAAAGATCAGTATGCAAAATTGAAATCAAATTCAGAAGGTTCATACATTCCTAAATGTGTTATGGATGATGCTACCTTTCTGATCAGCATTCGGAATGATGGATCATAAAATATAGTAGGTCAAAAGTCATAAAATATATTTTATTATAAATTACGGTGGATTAGCATTCGTAATGTATGAAAAGCGCGAAATGTAAAACAGGTAAATCATATATCAAATGCCATTATTAACCGAAAAAATATGAATAAATGCGCTCACCGTGATACGTGAAATATATCGAAGGCAGGCTACGCGGAAAACTGCAAAATGTGCTGTGGCGCAGTGCAGTATCGAAAATTGCAACGCGTCCCCCTTTTTGGTAATTATGAGGCTAATGATATACATACGCAGTAACGATATTGGTAGATTGCAGTTGGTACAACGAATTATTAGAGCGATAATCAGTATCACGAACCAGAGAAGCCGATATCCCATATCCACAATTTGTAATTAAGAATTTTATTAGCGAAGATATTATGCGGCTAATCGTCGGTAATTGGTAAATGGTCCGAAAGCCATGTGCAGTAACCATCTCCCCGAATCGATTTTAGTGTCGTCCAGCCAGGGGTTGCAACTGCGATATTTATTTGCATTTTTACAATGTTAATCCGACGGTGATATATATATTTCAACGAAATACTGATTCACTGGAGCGATCGTAAAATCGTAAACTTCGACAACAATAAATAAATACGCGAATTATTTCGGATTGAAGAATGTCACTGCATCCCATTTTCATTGCATTAACTCGCTAATCAAACCAAATGTTAACACATTTATAAATTGCTTTTTCGCGCAACAAATTCTGTAATAATGCGGAACGTTTTATGTTTATAGATATGTAATCATATAGGATAAGTTATAAGTACGTTTTAAAATTTCGTGAGTGTATTCCTGAATAAAAAGGGAGAACAAATGTTTCTATGAATATTAGGTCGCAAATGCTTCGTTGTCGAAACAATGAACACAAATAAAGTATCAAATAATGACTTTATTAAAAAGTTTCAGGTAGACATTATTTTTATTTACAAGAAATATTTAAAATATCCTTCATTATTTTTCACATATGTGTATGTCTGAACACGACGTGCACATAAAAGAAAGATCTGATCTGATACTAAGTTATTATTTCAAATCTATTTGTTATTTCAAATTTTAAAACTTATAACACATGCTGTATAAACTTATGTAAATTATTAATTTTTAATATACTCAGAAGTACAGAGTACGAACTATTATATTTAGAGGAAACTCCGCAACTATTAAAATCTCATAACGGAAGAGGAAGAGACGTGTTGCATGAACGATTTATTCAAATCCGAACAAAGACGAAGCCCAATGGGTAACGTGCTTGGCGTCGTGATACGATGGGGTGCGCTAAACAAAAGTCATTAGGGGTAGGAAATCACTGTGCGTAACCAGTCTCCCCATATCGAAATCGCAACCCCCGGAAACATGCGCGAATTGTGTATCCACCATAAAGATATACACAAACACGCGTACACGATACACGCGTGCGTCACTTACCGAACAAATTGAGACGTACAAAGGCGGAGTCGCGTTTCTTGATTGTTACAGATCTCTTCGAGGGGAGACGCGAAAGCAACGATGAGAAGGGAGGGAGAGCGAGCGCGTTATAGCAAACTCAATCTAATTATGATGTCGCGAGACAACGCTTTCTCGTCAAGAGTAATTTTGTCGTAAATAAGTTTTTAAAACGATCATTAATATCATAGTCGGTTCGTCCGATCCGCACCCTCGCTGCTTCCCTCCCTTTCTTTTGCAGTTTCCTTACATTCCAAGCGTGAAATTGGCCAACGGAAAAAAAGAGGCCACCCACACCTCGCCGAGTTTGAGCGTTCCCGAGACCCTTTTGCGAGAGGCCACCTCGAATGCGCGCGGTTCCGTCGTTGCACCATGCATATGGATCGTCGGTGCATTCACCGTGTACACACGTCGCGGATAAATATGTATGAGAACGAGCGGCATCGAGATTATCCACTACTACCTCGTTTTCTTCTACGGATACGGATACGAGAATGCCCGCGCGATTTTCCCTTCGTTTGCCGTTTCCCATGCTAAATTCTACGCATTTCAATAGCATACCGTCGAGGTATCAATAATGCGTATTTACGTGTTGCGACGTGCATCAATGCTTTTCCATATTAACGAAATTCTATATCCGGAAAAGGATATGAAAATTAATTAGACATCGGCATAATGTGTAACACACAATATGCAATAATATCTTTCTCTTTGTGCGCTCGATATTCAGATATTCAAATTATTAGATTTTTCTTATATGTAAATGCATTGCCGTATACGAATAATTTTTATATTACCGAATAATATTTATATTATGACGTTATTGCATTTGTCCTTTTAGTTAGTTTTATTTATTACGTATCTATTATTATAGTATGAATGTTTTTGCCGTTATTTTGGAGAACAATACATCACTTATATTTCTATTTTGTGCTGTTTGAATTCAACGATATATTGAATATATTCGTGAAATTAATCTATTTATATTGATTTTTTGTTTTAATCACAAATTATTTATTTATTTAATTACATTTACCGATATATAAATATCACGTTTTAAAATAAATGTTTTCGTAATCGCATATAAAAGCCAAGTATTGGCTTTTAGTAATCATTTTTGTAAATATTTTATGCATTTATTTATTATCGGTGATCGTTATACTTTTTTTTACAAGTAACAATCTGTTTTTATCTCTTATTCTGTTTATTCACGTCAAAGATAGCTATTGCAGAATAAAGTTCGGCGGAGCGAGTTGAGGGAGACAAAACGTTGGCTCTGGGAGGATTAATGAGACCGTGCCGGTAATTAACATGTCGAACGCAAATGGCACTGCGTAAAACAGTGCGGTGCCAGTTTACCGTGCTTGTTTTATTTTTATTGATCCTTGTCGCGGGATTTCCACTATTTCCTTCTCCTCGCGCACTCTTCAGCATCACTACTGATGGAATCGCTAATCAACAATTTATTACCAAGTTGAATCATCTCTGGGCTGATATCGATGAGTATCTGCAGTAACATGTCGATTGTTACTTCCAATGAAGCTTGCATGATGCACGCATTTTCAATTTGGTTGGCATACATGTAATCATCGCTCGCTACATGTACCTATTAAAGTTATAACATGATATTAATAAATCGAATTCTTCAGACAAACATTAAACTCTTTATAATAATATTTATGCGACTTTTAATTATGTCCAGAGCTATTTGTTAACACTTTTAGATATTGATTTCTTAGACATTATTAGTCTCATAATTGAAATATTCGTGAAATAAACAGCGTGAGTAAAAACTTCAACATGTAATGTATTTGTATCTTGCTTATTGCGTGACTCGTTTCATCAAAGTCGAGAGGAAGAGTTGGTAAAAGATTTCTGACGCCGAAGTATAAGAAGATATCAAAAGAGATATTTTTTCAATCTAATCGGCTCTTATTTCACACGACGCAGACTCATATTTCAGTCTCGGGATATAAAGCCAATTCAATCTCGGTAAAATTACCTACGCGTTCCACAGCCAAGAAGAGGCTTTGTAAACGAATTTTCAAGGCGATAATCCCGAGTGATTCATTCCCGAACAATATTTACGATACGTCGGCTTTCATTCATACAGCTTACATTATTATGCGATAAAGCCGAATTCATCAATGTCGTGATTGAATATCTCGGAAAGGGACCAGAAATATCTTGTTCAAGCTTGTAATAATCGAATAATTCGCAGTATATTCGCCGGTATGACTCACTAAGATAAAAATCGTACGTGACTTAACATAATTCAATTTTGTAACTGATAAATTTTACAAACGTTGTTCTCAGGACAAAATAATTTTTCTATGTATTAATAATGTGAAACGATAGTCTATAATATTTTTTTGTTCTCAATTTTATAAAATATAGAAATTTATAAATGTAAAAGTAATACGTTTGCTTCGAAATTGAATGATCGGGCGATATGCAAAAAAATTTCTTAAAATAGTTTAAAACCGTGAATCCTCTTTCCCAATAATTAGATAACATTAAAAGTTAAAAATTAGATAATATTTAATTAACTGTAAACGAGAACTTTTGGTTTTCAGGCAAGAATTAAAGATCATCTGCTCGATATAACGACAAAAGCACGATGCGTTTCTCCCTTTTTTATTTTTTCGCGCATTTCGCTACCGGGAATTATAGAGCGAACAAACAAATTCCCCATCATAATTTATGATCCTATCCGGCCACGGCTCTTCGGATAATCTACCGTACCGGTCGGCATAACTCCTCGATTCCCCTTTTAGAAATTTATATATAAACCGGGCATGCGTCCATTGTCGAGGGCCACACAATTCCTTATGAGAAATACAAAGAGTTAATAAAAATGTTCCATTCTCATGCGTGTTTATATACAACATTCAATATTAATTCTCTGGATGTCTACTTAAATTTCCTTTATTATTTATATATGAGAATTTCGGCCTCTTTCATGAACAGCGTGCATCGGTTTAATATGATAGAAATTTCTTTAAAAAGAATTTATTTTTCGATATTTCATATATTATGAAATTACTCTTGATATCATATCACATGAATATACATATATTTAAATGAAAAATAGATATTTAATCAAGCATTTAAATTTACATTGTTAATAATATCAATAAATATTCAAAGTATCGATTGATTCTTTAATGCGCGAGTTTTCCATGGAAAAATTTTTTTAACATTATTTGCTCACAGCAAATCGCACTGTTACATCACCGTTACACGCGAAACTACGCAAGCTGAATATAAAAAGTGAACGTACATTTTGAATTTAAAAGTATCGTACATCGCTTATGCCGAATCAGCAAGTAAAAGAAAATTCGTTTGTCTCTAAGACTCGCCGAGAGCGATTGTAAAATTCGTTAGAAAATTTCGAGCAAACGCTTTCAGTACGAGCCGCCTAAGCCTTGATAACATTCCATGAAGGAGCGCGCACCGACTTTTCTTTTGACGATTACACATTTCTCAACGTCGGCACACACGCGCGACCGCGTGCTTACATATTTATCTTAATGCGATATCCCGCCGGGCTGAACCTTCTCCCTTGTGGCGCCTTCAGGCGCGTCTCGTATACGGGCGAGAAATCGCGAATTCCTTGACGGTACGTCGCATGAATCGCTTTAGCCGCAGCCTCGGCTCCGAACTTTTCGCTGTGCCGTAACTCGCGTTAGCTTTTGCCCTCGGAACGAGCGAGCTTCCCAGCAATTCCTCTCTCTCTCCCTCACTTTTGCTCCCTTTCACCCCTTTCATCTCTCTAGCGGTCTCTTCCGCCTCTCTGGCTACCTGATTCCATCTCTTTCGCCGAGACGAGCTTCGAAGCGAATGAATTTATTCGCGCGAACGGTAGCGACCGGTGAATCATTTACGCGAGTATCGGACACCTGTGTTGGATATTATACCCGTTTCGCCGCTTTCCTTTTTCTTCTCGTCGCTCCGCTGGTTGTTGATGTTCGACTTTTTGCGTCCGAGGACGTAGATTTGGCTCAAATGTAATTCCATTTATTCTATATATGTAAAAGACGCTTGAATCGTAATTTTATAAGAAGATTCCGATTTTGTCACCTAAAAATAATATCTAATAATATCGAGAGATATTCTCTTTTAGACGATTCGATATTTTCTTTTATATGTTTCAACGTCTCTCTTTTTAGATATGTTCTCATTCGAGATGAAGTAATGTAATATAGATATATAAAATTAAGAGAAATAAATGAGTGATCTAAGATTAAATTAATGTAAAAGAAACGTTTGGTATCATGAATAAATTTTCTAAGTGACATTAAATTAATTAAATTTATTTCATAACTTTTAATGCAATGTATCATACACGTGATAATTCAGGAAATGATTACGGTTATCTCCTATGGAAATACACATAGAACTAATCCGTAAATAGATAAATAAATGAGAGAAGTAATCCAAACGTAATGATCGAAATATAATGCGAGTACAACGCTGAACGTTAACGAAAAAATGTTACAACAAGATACGGCCGCCAGTCCAGGATTCATATTACCGTATCGGCGATCCCGTGGCGACACTCCGGTAAATCTGATAAACTTGCCTAATTTGAATATCCGGCCGCATTATCAAAATGCGATATCAGCCACGAGCGAGTATGCGTATCGGAACACGCTTTTAATGCATATAGATTAGATCAATTTATAATAAGCCGGTTTTACAGTGTCCTCTTACTCTCCACCGCCGAAACCACGCCATTGGCCCCTGCACGCTAAATTTCTATTTATATTTTGCGTTTATTGCCATAATGCCGCGGTATTATCGATATTTATTGGCCGCGCAGGTCGAACACACGTGCTTACAGTATTCGCGCGAGGATATCAATAATTTGTGGGAAAGTGGCGTGGCGAACGCACACGTGGCCTAGTAATCATTGAAAGTATTGAAAGCATTTTTTCCACACTATTGCAATAAGCTAGAAACGCTCCAGGTATGTAGGATGTGTTGGACTTATTTGAGAATATTGACGTCGAAAAAAAAATCTTTTCTCGATGAAATTCTATAAGGAAAATATTTTGCTTTCGACAAAAATTTTATCTGAGACCTAGTTAACTAAGTCTACTTAGATATTTTTATTAAACAATGTTTGCAATAGAATACAATATATACTCTCTAAATTGGAATCAGTGTATTATTCACTGATTTGCAGTGCTATACTTATAACTGTGATCATTAGTAATAAGTATTCACTGTTTTTCAGCGATTTTGATTAAGAAGGAGGTAGTTTCACTGATCAAAATCAGTATTATTACTGAAAGACAGTGCATATTTCATTGGTTGACATAGTTATAAGTATAGCACTGAAATCAGTGAAATATCATTGATTTTGATTTAGAGAGTACACATGTATATGTTTCCAAATTCAAAAAATATATTTTCCGGTTTTGGACGCTTCAGTATCATAAAAATGTATTGTTTATTCTATTATAAGTACAAACATTTTTATTCACGAAAGAAACAATTTTGTTAAAATATTTTGAAAATTTAGCTAGAGACAGATCTAAAAAAAAAAAATTTTGATTGGACTATTAAAATAATTATGTAGACTCAAAGCTATCTGGTTGCTAAAATGTTAAAACTATTTACAGTATTGTCATGAACGTTCAAGCGTTCTACATAATTATTTTGATAATCAAACAAAATTATATTCAAATCTGTTTTTTTATTTAACTACATTTTTAAATATCTCAGCAAAACCGTTCTTTGCATGTAAAATTCTTTCTTTTCATTTCTTTATTGCTTATCATTTTATATCTTATCGAATCACGTGATAACCTCATCTCTTTTGCGCTCGAGTTTATTTCTCCGTCTCTTTATCCTTTCTACAGTATAGAACCAGCGCGATATTCCTGGAGTTCATGGTATTCCAATTTTCAGGGACAATGTATCTTCCCAGTTGGCTCCAGTCTCTCACGAGCAAGAACGCGAGCAAGAACTTGCCAACTAGAAGTTCATTAACGAACTAAATTACCATATCCGTTACTTTTATCATGTGACACCGTGAACGTATAATACACTCTCCGACCTATGAAATCGTTCTTGACGATATTTGGCTCAGTACACAGTTTTCTCGATTAACGATGACAAATAAAATTCGGAGCTATATTTCCATGAACCGAGCGAAATGCTGGAGGAAAACAAGTGCAAATGTGACTGCGACTTCTTTAGATGAAGATATTTTAGAATACCCTGCAGATATTATTTCATACGTTAATCTCTAGCATTAACTCGGCGTTTTTCTAAAGAAGCAATAAATTTTACTTTATTATATTATATAGTCCTCATGTTAAAAAAAACAAATATTTAAAAAAATGGAACAGCACAGCGTGAGATTAAAATAATTGTCTTAATAAAGATAGATATTGCATGATGTAAAATAAATGTAACAGCGATGAGAATAATTTTTATAACATATAGAGAAATGTTAGTCTTAAAAATGGGAAGACTTTATAGCTCTAATCATAAAAGAATATCGGTCACATATAAATACATCTAACGCTGTAACGAGGATCATTAATGCTTTTTATCATTGACAGGATGATTTGCCATTCGTTGGGAGAATTTATGTTAATGCCTTTGTACGGTTTAAATCCGTATGTGTAATTGTGATAATAGAGCCGCCGGCCATACGTTACATTCACTCACGTCACATATGGCGGGCACAACTAAACTGTTATTTTTTAATTTATGCCTTCAATTTACTAGCTCAACGAAGCTTGGTGCAGGTACCAGAATAATTAATGCTAACCCGCCGGTCGCATGGAATTATCTGCCCGATAATTTTTGTTAAAACCCACCATTAAACTATGCATATGTTGGTAATCGCTGTTGCTCACGCACGTGTGCCCTCTCATTTTCCCTACCGCGCGTAATGATGCCCATTTTCACACATCTTGTCTATTACCTGCGCTACCATTTCCCCCTTCATCAATGTATAAATTCCCCTATACCATCGTTAGAATTATTTCGTTTATAGTTTACCTCTATACGTGTTTAACATATTTTTAACGATGATAAGCTCATATCGTCGATCTCACGTTATTTCGCACGATAATCCGCACATTTCTTCCCGTCAAAAATTTTTTCTCTTTAAGATCATACGAGGCTCACTTGTAAAACCTTTAAGCCAATGGTAAACGCGGTAATTGATGGTATTATTTATAACAACGTCAGACTGTGCGCGATCGTGAAGAAGATCTCGGACCTTAGAATATATTTTACGTACCGCGCAAGGATTTTGGCTGACCGTGGGCGGACGTCTATATAGCGGGCGATAAATTACAGTGAACCTCATTGTTCTCGTAAACCGCATCTCTTGGAGCTGCGTTCCGGATCGCGGCCTGCATGAGAGCAGGTGTTTCTCTTCTTCAAGATCGACATACGGAAAAAAGGAGGAGCATCATCCCCGATATTCCGGGTAACTATCCCGAGATATTGCGTATGTAAGTTCTCGTACCCTCTCGTTCCTCGAGGGCACTCGCCGCCATCCGAAACAATGGGCCTATATATCGTGCGGCACATGCGTGCGAAATCGTATTAATTTATCGCAGAGCAATTACAAGGAGCCATATATTAGGCAGCCGTGTACGAACACAGGACTGGCAGAGTCGCGAACTGCGGAAGGGCGAAGGCAGACAAAGATAGAGAAAGAGAGAGAGAGGGGTGGAGAGAGAATCAGTGGAAAGAAGAGGAGACGAACGAGATAAAGGGGATGAAAATAGAATAACATGCGTTGAAAGAAGAAAACGGAATAGAACGACGAGGATCAAGAAAGAGGGAATCGCGTGTGAGAGAGAGAGATGAGCAACTCCAAGTTTATTTCAATTCGTAGGGGTGCCTGTAGCGACACTGCATCTGTTGCCCTTTTCTCGTTCCCGAAATTCCCGGCGTGCACCCGAAGCGCACTGCAAACCCCATCGTTTCGCCCGAGAATCTCCTCCACCGTCAATGCTTCTGTTTATGAAGATAGCAGGAGAATCCTTTTCTCTCGATTGCTCAAGTAACTTAATCATTTACAATTGCGTAATTTCACGAAAACTTTTATATCGTCGAAAATAAAAAATAATCAAAAAGTTATGACGACGATTTTCGAAAGTAAGGAAGAATACTGGTAGACGATTTTTCTCCGTTCGCGTTTTTACGTGTCATCAATGTCTGCCAAAATCTTCTTTTTTTTTCTTTTCTCCTTTTACAGTCAGAGAGAGACTGGTTGGATTAAAAACCGACGGCGGGACTATTCGTTAAAGTCCATTTGAATGATAGAGATGCACGCCCCTTGACTTCACTTTTTAATAAAAGCAAACTCGTAGGCATATGTGCATACCCATGACGTGCTGTATATGACTGCGAAAAACTCTGCTCCTCACCGCCTCCTATAAAACGAAATTCACGCCCTGCAAGCAAAATATTTGCTCTCTATTCCACTGCTATTTGCTTCGTCCTGCATAGCCCGCAAGCTGGAAATTGCCAAATATGTATTCATTTTTTTCTGGGTATTGTGCCATATGGACGATAGTACGATGATGAAGCGCGAGAGAATTTACATTGCTTGTCCATGTTACCTGTTACAGGATATACATGTATCAACAACACAATACCGAACCATCGCAATCTGTGTGTATGTGTGTATGCGTGTGTATGTCTCGCTATTAAAAAAGATTGCGTGGAAACGCAACGTTGTTACGGTAAATATGACCCAATTCTTCGTAAAATGAACTTCGCAAAATCACATGACACAAATCCGCGGAATCAAAAAGTGTTTCTCCACTTCCTTTTAGCATAGAAATGAGAAGATACTATTTATGAGAGGCTTTAGAAAAGTAATTTTCTAAAGAAATTTATTTTAATGTTTACGTAAGAGAACATTGTTATCGTGGAAGAGAGATGAGAGACGAAAGTTACCGTATTTACGGGGAAGTAAATAAGAATTTGCGACTGAATATAAGCAGCTTTCCAACTTTGAGACGTGTACCAACAGATTGAAAGTCTTTATTGCGATATACGATATTATGTGCGATTTTCCGTACGGCACAAAACGATGCGGTTCGCGTCGTTTGGGAAATTTCAAAATGATATAAGACGACCGGCCAAGCGCGCGGAGGCTCCTAAGACCCGGGCACATGAATACGCCGAGATGTAGTTCTATCTCCCGAGAGATTGTAACAGAATGGAATTGGACTTCTCGGGATGCGATCTCTTCGCGAAAAAGGGGGACACTGTGAACGCGCGTTACGATCGCCAAGAAATGCAAAGCTATTCGCGGCGCTGTAAAATCGCTTCGCGATTGTTGTTAAAATTGAAAATTTCCGATCACGTTGTGACCACTGGAGTTTGAGAGACAATGTGGAAATTTATCTCGAGTATCTTTGTGACCGAATTTCTTCGAATGTTGTTTACTTCTATATTTTTTACCGAACAGTGCTCTCTGATCGATTCCCGAAGGGTTTTTAATTTATAACAATAATTATGTCGTCAAAATTTACACGACTCTACTTTTTAAGAAAAATAAATTATAACAAGTGATACCGAAATTGAGCATATTACTGACAAGTTTAGATTAAGATCTATATTACATTTTTTAATGTCATCTAATAATTATTGTCATATAAAGGATAAAAAATTTATATTTAATAAATATATAAGCTTATTATTAACGATATTTAATAAACTAACTTAGCCCTTTAACTCTTCTCGTGCGGTACTCGTAACGCCATCTCTTAGAATGTGTTCATACTATTACCGCAGTTACTTTATCTCTTATACTTCATTTGTTATTGTTTTTTTTTTTAATTATTATTATTATTATCACATGGCCGCACAAGCGAAACATTTGAAAACCGTATTATGTTTGTTCATTACACGCTCGGCGCGCTGTAACCGAAAAACGTATTCTCCCTTCGACATTGATCTATCTAGGGTTGATTTATCTGGGGGTCTGTCATCGCGCTCGGTACAGAGTGCCAAAGAATGAAAATCAGAAAGGGAAATCGTTAAATTTGTTTCGTGATTTGATTGATGCGAATGTTCAATCAGCGTTGCCGCGCGTTTCGCTAATTGCTTTGATCACTCAATGTGATTCAATATGATGAAACATGTGTAATCTATAGACCTCGGCAACAGAGCCGAGATGTGCAGGTGGAACTGTAACGTACAATAGGATATTACATGGAAAATCGTATAGAGCATTTATACACCGAATCGATACGCTAATACATCATCTACGTGATAAGCCATAAATCGGAAATATGTCTTGGCAAAAGTTACTTTTGCTCAACAAATTTGTGATATAAATGTAACATATTTATGGACGTAAAAGTATCATTAAGTTTTTCTTATTTTATAAATGAATATCGGAACACAATTGAGCCCGAGGTACGCTCGAAAAGACGTACGAAAAACGTTCGTCGTAACGTATGGCGAAGCGCTTGCTTATTTATTCGAGTAAAGTATCGGGTATATCGCGGGCGTATCGAAAGACGAACGTACCGAAAGCGGCTTTACGCGCCGTAGTCCGGAGCAGACTCGGGAAAAGAACTGGAAACGATTGAAAGTACCAAGTTCATTTATATCTATCGTGACGAGGCGAGGCAACTTTGGCTAAAGTACGTGTTCATGAGGGGACGGGGAATAAGGGATGGCGAGGAGAGAGAATGGTCGTGGGGGGGCCACATGCAGTTACAACTTTGATTCTCTCTTCCCGTGCCGGGAGAAGGGACGACGCTTACGAAGAACGGGCAAGAGACAAAAGCGGTCGCTTTGAAGAAAGATGGAGCGTGCGCGTAAAAGAAGAAGAAACGAAGAAAGTACGTCGGAGAAGAAGAGGAGAGGAATGAGATCTAGCTGGGCGGATGTGAACTGGCGTAAGTGTGGGCGAGGGCATGCCTCTCCTACATCCATTTGTCTCGTTATAGTTTACCGATACAACGGATGAAATGAGCCGAGTGGACTTGCGTCGTCCACTCTCGAGAGTGTGCGATGACACTTTAAAACCACTTTAAAACTTCGGACCGGATTCGCACGTGCACGTGAAACGAAGAAAAGGAGTGGGTGGCCGGTTGCGCCGGAAAGGCGAGAGCGAGAGACGTTCTTCGCGTTGGAAATTTATTGGAAAATAATGGGAACGCGTTCGCTTCCTTTCTTTCTCCTTCTTTCTCTCTACATACGTAGGTCGTACAGGCATCGCTTACTCTCTTTTGCTGTCTTCCTCCCTCCGAGACGGAATTCGCTTCGGGATGTAAGAGGCCGTGCCCCCTCTTATATATCCTTTATACCGGACAACCCTTTGAAGTCTAAATTGACCGTCGGTCGGCAACCATTACCAAGATCTTTTCCCATCCTATTTTTATTTTCCTTTCTCCCAGAACTTCCTCTTGTCTTTCCGGTCGTCTCCTACGCGCCTCGCGTTGCTTGGTTTCACTCCTCTTGACGACTTTCAAAGAATCGCCGTTGAGAATTGACGATGCTAGTTTGCAGCCTGCGTAACGATAAACTGCGCAACAAGTTTAAGTTTATCAAGACGTAGTTGAATAACTAATTCACGCTTCTAACTTGTTTACATTACGCGTATGACATAATCAAAAGAAGGATATTTTTTATAGATATAGGTACTTTTTCTATAGATATTTATTCTATAGGTTTTTTTTCAAGATATACTTTGCCAAAGAGTAAGAATAAGAATATCGTATTAAAATTAAAACATTATAATTACAAGTAACTTATTTTTTCCAAATGTTTTTTTAGTAACGAATCTTTCTTTTATTTCGAAGACATCGAATTTTTTTCAAAACATTAATTTGACTACTTTTGATTGTATCAAAAGCCAATTATTATATGTACGTTTCTGCTATACAATTGTGGAACAAAGTTCAGTGTGGTTGCAAAGTCGCAGTGCTGTAATTGCACCGGAAATGGCAATCGACGATACGACTGCGGTTAATTAGACAAATACAAACGAACTTTATCGCTGATCTTCGATGGTAGAGGCGCACAACAATCCCAAAGTGATTATGAATCGTATTAACCTACTACAATGAACGCTTTAATGGTATTTTGACTACTGTTTTCCTCACTGCTTTGCCTTATTAGAAAGCACAGTGAATGGATTTGATCGTGTTAGAGCTAATAATAATTTCCTGTCTCTCTTTCTCTCTCTCTCTCTCTCTCTCTCTCTAATTAATATTATCCATTTTTATTATTATTTTAATATATCCATATTATTGCATTTATGAGATATATTTCTATTTAAAAACGAGAAAGATAAAATTTCTTATAAATTATTATACAGGTATCTTTTATCATCCAGTTTAATTTTACGCCGATAACTTCATGCCCGTAAATCCTGGTTAATAAAATCGATAAACGCATTTTTATCCGTATAAACATTAATACTGCATTCGTGGTAGAAGCCAAGATTCGTAACCGATTCATTTTGAGGGTCTGCAAATCCCAATTTGCCAAGATATATACTTGAGACACGTACGCTCAGAAGCCGTTATTTCTAATAGGAGATTTTCAAAAGTTGCATCTGCGCAACCCTCCTCGTTAGAGGGTCAGTAATTGCACGGTAACAACGTGCTAAGATGCTGTCCGCTGGAATCGACCGGACGACCCTGAGATGATGTCGGCACGAGAGAGGAGCGTGGAGCGATAGGATGGTGGTAAGTTAGCGGGTGGGTGGCTGGGAGGGAGGAGGGTAGATCGAGGAGAGGAAGCGCAGAGATGGGGCAGAACGTTATCACTGGAGATCACGCTAATCTAACGCCTTCATCCCCTGCACGATCGTGCAACCCTCGGCCTGATCCGACTTGACTTTTTGTAACGACTTCTTCTTCTTCCACCTCTCACATCGGCTCTCGTCCCACCGCACCGCGTCCTCATCCTCGTCCAAAGCCTCGTTCCGACAGTAACCCAGCTTTCATTCCAATCCACAGCTAGAAGAACCCATCCCCGTAATTATCCGATAAGCGAAAGGGAACGCCCGGTTATCCGGCGGGCTGTTGATACATAGGACGATCTCCGGGTCTGTTTCCAATTACGTCGTGGGACAAGAGAAAATGAGTGAATTCGTTCGCCTTGGCTTTATTTTCACGTGGTTTACACGTACTTCTGCGTTATTTCTTTCCTTCTTTTCTTCTTTCTCTCTTTAGTTCAGTCAGTGCTCGTGTATGTGGTTGGTGTGTCGGCAAATGAGTTCCTTTGACAATCTATCGCGAAAGCTTTTCTATTAAGTATATCTCCACGTATTTTTTCTATTTTATTTCTCTTCCAAGCAAATTTTTCTTTTTCTTTTTACACATTTCTTTTTCCGAATTTTTTCAATCTCTACTGTTTTTAATTCAATTTTAATGAGTTTTAATCTTGTTGATTATATGCAATAATATGAGGATAAAATTTAGACATCAATCGCCCATCTTTTTTCACTGTAATATTATTAACATTTAACATTTTTACTAAAATTATCGTAAATATATAATTTTTTAAATTGAAACTGATTACATTAAATTGATTATGTAATAGTTTAATATTTCATCAAAGCACACATCCTTTTATATAAAAAATTATTTAAACATGATTCTTACAAAGATTGAAACAATTGATTGTTGATAATCAAAATTTATTTTGTGCTAGCCACTTTGACGAGAAATGTCAATTGTGTATCTAATCAAATCATTAAAATCGATTGACGCAACGGTAACAAATCGTTTGCTCGAAAGATCGCCGACCAATAAATAATGTTTATGTAACAAATAGTCGTATTACGCGTCCACGTGGGACCTTTTGCTCCCAATGAATACAATCCACACTCCGAAATCCGGCCAGTACCGTCACGATGTTATCGTGATAATCGACATTCGATAATATCCTCCAATAAATTTGCCCTGATAAGAGTCAAAGAGGATTTATATTATTGGAGTATCGTGGACTATAAACGCCCATTTCGACGATCTCTGTGGGACCAATTCGTTTCCCTTTGACGTTCATCTAAATTCATCTAAAAAGACAAAATGTGATAACATTATTGGAAGTCTTTATATCTCATTTTTAGGAGCAATCAGATTTTTATCGTAATGATATTATGTCCATTTTGAATAAATGACACGTGCTTGTTTTTTAAAAAACATCAGTCTATTGCGAGATACAGCATTGTCAAATACAAGGTATCAGCTGGTATCGTTTCTTTTGAATGTAAAAGTAATATATGTAACGGATAATAAAAGATGTAATGCTAGCTTACGCGATCCGCTGGCGTTGGTGGTAAAACGTGGCAGGATAATAGTTTTTCCAGTAAAAACGCCGATACGATGCGGTCTCTTCGCGGACATTCTGGTCACACCATGTCACGGGGAGGGTCTACGGGCGATAGTTTAGCGACCACCTCCGAGCGTATAAACTTTATGAACTGTCTTTATGATCGCATAAATATTTCATGAACATCTCGGTGTCTTTACAGCCTGCTCGTTCCGTATTTACCATCGCCGATTTCCCGCGAGCCTGAAAATTGCTTCGAATTAAGAAATACCTAAGATAGGAAGCTGATAATTACGTAATAGGCAGAAAAATATAAAAGTCTATTTAATAAATAATTTCGTGCAAGAGCACGTTTTGCTTCGCTAGAAAGTTTTAACGGTATTTTCCGCTAATCGATCAATACGCCAACTGTGGAAACTGCGTTTGACAAACTCTTTAGTGCCTCTTAAAATATTGTCATCATTGGGCTTAATCGCGTAATAAAATGTTTTTGTCCCCTTGTTTGTCTTAGACGCTTTCCCCAGCTTTCTTCAGAGTTTGCACAGGAAGAAATAAATAAATCGCTATGGCGCATTGCCAGATCTTACTTCCTGCCTCTCCTAACATTTTTTTCTACCCTTTTCTCTTCTTCGACTACAATTTAGCGACGAAAGGCCAAGGATGACGCTTGGTAACTTTCCTTTCCCTTTTCAGACGCAGAGACTCGCAGATTAATAATCGATCTTAAACGGTAAATTTTACGTTTATCGTGAAAAAAACAAAGAGTTGCTTTATAGAGAATCTCTAAATTTATGATTAAATAAATAAATATATAATTACATCGCACGCAGATAATTCGCTGAAATTTTTTCTGAATTTCCGCGGCGAAGGCTGGAGAGCTGACGTTAAAAACGCTAACGACGCATAGAATATCGGGGAAAACTTAAGATAAGGGGAGTAGAAAGCGGGAGTGGAAACAAGATATAAAATACGGTGATGTGTGCCGTTTGAAACCACGGTGGAAAAGCGCTTTTAAGAGGCACTTACTGTTTTAACTTTTACGCGCTCGTTAAACCAATGGCCGAGCCCAAACCGGGCCGAGGGCGATGTGTACGCCTCCACCTTACGCATTTAGTTACGGCTTGTTATATAACGAGAAATATCAGCGTTTACACGGCGCTTCGAGATGGCCGTGTCTTACAAAGCAAGCTGGCTCGAGGAAGTAAAACGGTAGCCTTTGCCACGCGAAAACACCAGCGCGCCGCGCCAAGTGATTTTTGCCGGGATTTCGATGTTATCGAGGCGAGGAGAGTTTCTCATTTGCGTTTCAAATTCTAACGATGCTATCGACCTAACTTGAGAACACTTCGCGCGAGGGACGTTATCGTTACTCCCGACAGGATTAATAAAGAGAGAGACGTCCCATTTTGTACTGCGATTTAACGAAAAATGTTCCTATGCACAGGTCCCTTATTAGCTTGCGCAATTAGCATTTGACACGCTTAGAATATCAATAAGAGAATAATTAAATCTCCATTCGTGTAACGCGATTTAAAATTTAAATTTATATTTATGTACGAAATATAATATATTTGCCCTTTTTATTTTTTAAAGATAATTTTTAATACTGTCAATGTTCACACGCTATACGATACATTTGAAATTAACTCTTCGAATTGATTTCATCAGAAATTTTGATGACAGAAAAAAATTTAATTATATGTAGGTAACATTAAATCAATAGCCGCCGATCGAAATATTTTCAGCTAGAGATAAGCTAAAAAAAAAATCAATTGTAATCGGTCTTTCGGGCAATACCCCGAACTATCGCAGTGCGGGAACAGGGAACGTGAATCGATGCGTAAACGTGGGCTTCAAAGTCGAATCAGTTTAGGTCGCCAGTCCCATCGAATGAATCGAAATCGATATTGCGCGGCCAAATCCCGTCGAGTACTGCCGATCGGTTAGCTGAAAAGAATCACAGACGCGGAAAAACAGTTGCAATTTATTCAATACCAAATCGCGATGAGGCCGTGTCGACTCGCTTCGCCCACCATTAGAATTGGACTCTATCGGGCCATAACAATTATTAGCATTGCGACGCGGCGTGGAAGTGGCACAATAATATGCATAGAACATAGAGGGCTTACAGCATTTCCATTACATTAGCCCTCGCACGAATGCGCTGGCGCGCCAAACGATCCGGAAATAAAGCGGAATTGCATATTGGAAACTTGGTTGCCTGGCCCGTCGCCAGCCGAGCGCCTCCTAATTCTGTCCTTTGGAAAAATCGACACTTTATTTGTGCGGCACTTTCGTAAGTTTGTCAGCGCGGCGGATCAACGACTAATCCGGGGAACAAGGGATAAAAAGTCACTTGGAAGAAAAGCATAGCATCTGTAATGAAAACTGAAAATTAGAGGGGATATAAAGATATAAAGACCAAAATATCGCAACATACTGTGTACAATTTTTTTATCTGTATACATTCAATTGAATAAATGTGTCGCATACAGAAAAACTTTTAAATCAAAAATAACTTTTAAGATTTAATCCAACATCGATTTCCGTTGTTCACCATCAGCAACAAGAAGTTGTATTGTATTTTGAAATGTTAGCGCTTAATCAATCACAGTACTCGCGCCCTGCGAAATTGCAAGCTGACAACAAAACGTTGATGCGTGCAATTAGAAGGGAACCGACAAATCGCCTGCCGTGCCATTGGTTCGTCGTAAACTGGTAATTAGCCGCGTCCATTCGGTGAAAGCACTAACACGCTCCATCACTGATTTAATTAGTCTATAACTCTTGCGCCAGAATCAGAATTCGGGTGTGCGGGCGTTCCTAACATAAATTATTGTCGAACCGACACGCATTATTCTGGCTCATCTGGCATTCGAATGACACGTTTTACGTTCTGTCAAACGACCTGTGTCAATTCGAGGGAACACGGATTTAATTGAGCCCACGAATCGATATGTCGCCCGTTAACGAGCCTTAAAACAATTCAGGATTGCTCCATTGAGAAAAGATTCCAATCTCTTGCAAGAAATTTCTGCGAATTTCTGCAAAATTCTGGGGAATTACGCGCGCGGTCAATTCGCTCGATGAAAGAAAATCGCGCGATTTCAGCGAAGTTTTAGCAGACACGGATATTTCTTTTGATTCGACATGAAGCGAAATAGATGAAATCGTAACGACTAATAGAGTATTTCACGAGATGGAATGTTGAAAATTCGCTGTAAGAACTCGAAAATATTATCTTGAAATCGTTTTCTCTACGTTAGTTGCAATTGCTGATCATGTACAAATAAATTATTTTTCGATTTAAATCGGTAAATATATTATTTAACGATTTTCGCATTTTTGGGTGAGTTTGATCGAATTGGCCTGATACTGTCAACTCCAAGACCGAAAATGTTCTTAAAATATTAGCGATTTTCCGCAGATTCTCGATTATGTACGATGCTTTTCAATGAAAATCCATTTACCGCAGGATCAGCTTCTGGGCGATGTCCAGAATATTCTAATAGCGTTTGCAGTTATCAGCGCAATTGCCATGGCTGCTATTGGCAGAATCCGATTATATCATCGACATACATCGCAAGAAAGCGAGGACAGTAGGCGATACACTTTTTAATCGTACATTAGTTGTCAGCACATTGCTGTATAAATCGACAAGACCTAGCAAACGCGTTACGGATTCAGCAATATGTTATCAGATTATACAATATGATAATCGGATTAATGATTAATATCGCATGTACATCTCCTAACAGACTTAATCTTCAAACGTATTTACCAAGCATCCGAAACAGCATTCGATCAATCCGTCACATCTTTGTAAATTTACTGTATGCTCGCGTTTTGAAACTAATACTGTAATTGCAAAGAGTCAAAAAGATTGAATTATTAAATTAAACAACTTTTCTCGATGTTTCTCTAAGCGTTGCTAATTAAAAATGACATTTTGTAACAGCGATGAATATTTCCAAGCAAACAGCATTTAAAAACCTTCAGACATGCAGATGAAAAGGAATACTTACGCTTTATTTAGCGCAGTTTTCAAACGCGGTGTATTTCAAAGCTGGTACCGCGCGCAATCCCGATGACTCTCATCGAGAGTTCGTCAGACGAACTCGTACAAAGTATCTATACTCGCTGGCGCTGTACAATCGGATCGGGAAGCGTAATCAAACGCGGTATACTGACTTTGCCCGGCGTTTCTCTTCTCTCGCGAGTCTCTCTATCAGAAACTAAAGGCGTAACAGACAGAGCAAGAGACAGACAGAAAGAGGGAGAGAGAGGGAGAGGAAAAGAGAGAAAATCTGCAACGTGACGATGTTTCCTGAAGGAAAGCAACGTAAAGCAGTCCAATAGGACATCAATGTGCGCGCTCTCGAGCCACAATTCCGTGCGAATAGTTCGACTAATCCCTTTCTCGTCCTACCGCACAGAACGCACTTATGTTCTAGTCTTTCTCACACTCTCTCTTTCTCTCTCTAAGTCCCTAATAGAATATCCGCGTATTCTCAAGCGGAGGACGCTTTCACATGCGCGAGTTTAAACGCATAGACGTGGATCCAGATGCACACAGGCACACGCACGCGAGCGCGAGCTTCGGCTTCAACAAACTTTGCCCGTAGAATCCGTACGAATGCGCATTGCCCGGCCGTTGTCCTTTGTCATCGCGTGTGGGAGGATCGTGAAACTTCCTGCCTTCGACACACGGTAAATTTTGCCTCGACCAAGCGAGTCCGGCCGGTTTCAGAGAACGTATGAGAGGCATATATGAGTCATACCGTTTCTCGTTGCTAATGCCACCGCGCGAATTAGACTTTTGTTCGGACGAGCGAGTTCTACTGTCGCGGCAGTAGCAGTTATCACGTTTTCGCGTTATTCCGAACGTTTGGTCGCGAAGAGACGTGGCGTTGTTAGTACCCTCTGATTTCGCTCTTCAATGCGCGCGCCTTTTCAACGTGTCGCTTTCTACATCTGGTATTTCTCTTACTGATTTTTTCTTTTGTTACAAACATTTGTTTACTGATGGAAAATTTAACGAAAAATAAATGCATCAGCAACGTTAGATTTAAGATATTGCCTATTATATTCCAGCACTGTATATTTTATGAGTAATTTAATTAATAACAGGAGTTAGAATTATGCGTTGTGATGTTAATCTGTCTTTTTAATTACGTAAAATTCTTTACCTTAAAGATCAATGAAGACAAGTCTTTCAAACAATTTAAAAGAGAAAAAAGGGAACAGGATGGTAACTGGAGGAGAGAAAGGGATAAAGTAGAGGGTTAGAAAGCCAAACATGCGGGCGACTGATTGCTCAGACAACTTGGAATCCTTCTCATTGCGATAAATCCTTCATCAGGGAAGAAATTTTTTACAATCTATCATTCAACTTAACGATATTATAATTTTTCAAATGATTTGCACTTATTAAATGTGATCACGCATAAATCTAATGATCAGTAAAAATATTAAGGCTACAAAAATTTTTTACAGCAGTTCCCGTTTCTTCATCAGAGAGTATTCTATGATTAAGAAATGTCTGAAGTTATCTTCTACTTGCAATAACTTCGATGATCTTTTTCAAGATAGATCTTGATCCATTGTTCTGACATTAACCCGTTGAAATGTGCGTAAAGTACCTTGCGATCTTTTTGAATGACTACACGTGAGATTAGAGTGGATCCAATCAATAAAAAAATCAACAAAATGCTTGTAAATGAAAGGATGTCAGAGAATAGCTAAAAAATCAAAGAGATATCGGTAAATTTCACGAATAAAACCTCAATTTCTATTTCTTTTGTGATCTATCGGCTTTTTCTTTCTTTTGAAGAAAGATGAAGAAATGATGAAAAGAAGAAAGCTTACTTCTTTATGAAAGAATCATTGAAGATTTCTTGTTGAAAATTTATAATGTGTCGTAAAATGTGACGATTGTATGCGACAGTGTCACTAGAAAAATTGAACAAAAAGTAAAAAATATGCATTTGTTAAAATATTTTATGCTAAAGGATACAAATAAATAATAAAATTTTATTTATTTTATTTCAAAAATATTATATATTTATTGTATATAATATAATATTTCAAATGTGATATTTTTATATAAAATATATACAAAATTATTTTGAATCTTCCATACCGGTTTAATGTCAGAACAAGATCACAAAAGGGCGGATTTGCCCTTTCTGAAGGGCGGATTAATGCCAAATTTATTTTATTCATTCGATTATTTCATTCGAATTTTTTGCAGGCGATCATATATTAAATCGCAATTGTTTTAATAGATTTCACGCTATATTGTCAGCGATGAAATGAAAAGTAAATGTCCGGTGCCATCCGTCAATGATCGATACGAGTAATATGACGAAAGCTCGATATCAACCAATTTTTTTTGTCCCCGTCTATACGAAAATAGAAGGAAGCATGAGAGATTACGGGGTGACGGCTGCAGAGCGGTCTGTCGGAAAGAGGATGGAGGTTTCCACGTCGGCGCTCACGGTGCATCGTCCGATCAACCGGAAAACGTCCAAACTCACAATCGACCCGTGTGAAATATTTCATTCAGTAGGAACTTTCCCCCTCGAATTTCTCTGGCACTTTCTTCATTCTTGGCTCCCTCGCGCTAAATTGTGGTCCGAAATTGTAAGGCCAGCTTCTGTATGTAAATTAATATAGACGATGAAAAAGGAAAAAAAGAGAAAGGTGTATAAGAGAAGATAATAAGAGAAAAGACCAGGAGAGAATCATTAACCTGCGCTCCCTTTGGATTGACGCGGTCAACACGGAAAATTCGAAAACCAGTTCTTTGCCCTCGTTATCACGTCCATGTGACCGTTTCCATATGTACATTTTGCGCCGATAAATACATAGAAATTAAATGCCTCTTTATCAATTTTGTCCAAATTTTGTTTACTCCGGCAAAAGCAGCGGTAAAATTAACCAAATGAGTTAAACGAAGACGTAATTGGTATTAGTTAAACGAAGACGTAATTGGTATTAGTAGTCATTAGTTCTTTATCCATTCGCATTTTACATTCAACCAGTATGTGCAGCATAATTTTTGTTTTACTATTTTGCATTAACTTTTGCATTTATTGTTTAAATAATCAATTGTTTAAATATTAAATAGCTAAGTTATTCTAAATCGTCAATAATTTATACAATTTTAAAAAAATTAATTATATGTAACTATTATTTCTCACAAGGACTAAATTCATGCAATGTATATCTTTATTTTTTAAAATAATTATAATTAAAATACAAAATGCATACGAAAAAGAATAAATAATATCGTTTTTGTATTTCACACATACGCTGAAATTAAATTGGGGCAGTTAACAATGAGACTGGGATTATTTGTTAAATAACAGTGCCTATCAATATCTCATTTATTCTCTTTTATTCTTATTTATTCTTTTACTCCATATTCACACGCCAGAAACAAGCTGATCCTTCGTGTTTGGTACGAGCAAAGCGGAAACCAATTGGGGTGGAAATTCTGTCGCGGGTAATGTCGATCCTTCTGAAGCGTAAAATCTGAAAGAATCACAGCGCGGGTAAGATCCATTTTTTCTCCGGTGCCGGCGGGACTTTCCTTACTTTATTGTCATATTAGGCGAAAAAAGGGGGATAACAGCGAACGGTCCGAGCAGCGCTCGAACGGGGCTTATCTCCACCGTTCGTAAAGCCTCGTTTCATCCAGCGTATGTAAACTACGTAAACTGCGCTCGAGGGGTGCCCCGAAAGACCAACCAATCGGCCGTTCGGCGTAGGATTCTTCTTAGCAAAATTGTTGAGCCTCGTGATTCGAATATTTGCTACGTTTGACCGAATCACTTCTACTTCGATCTCGCCTGTGCCCCGATGTTTGTATTGTTTATTTAAATAAACGACTGTCCGACATATGTGGTCCTTTCGCGCGACACGCGTCCAGTTGGTCTCCTGCGTTTGGCGATGGTAAGTCCATCATATGATTCTGTCCCCCGAAATTGGCTAATGAACAAACGCATTGCCAATCAGACGCTAGGAACTCGCCAATGTTTTGTTACATCATACAAATGTATGGAGCAATAAGTCTTCTCTATATGTCTCGTTATACGCAGAATATTGTCAATAATATAACATATTTTCTACAATGTAATCTGATGTATTACAAATTTTTCGCTTGTAACGGTGCGGCACGTAGAAGGGAATATATATTTACGTGAAAGACTGCAAAACGCCTCTCGCATAATTTCAATCGTTCTTCGGCGACGGAACGAAGAATAAGCGCATAGTGTCGAAAAAGAGGTCACGTCGAGTTGCTCTCGCAATCGTCATCTCAGATCAATCACGGAATACGGGTAACGTAATCGGAAAGTCCTTTATATCTCCAACGAAACTAAGTTCCAAGGCAATTTGTGTTTCTCTTTGTAAGGAGTAGGTGGAGACGACGAGGAAGAAGCGAAGGAATCGGGCTGTGGGGGTGAGGAGGGCGGGCTACAGCTACGACAGAAGTAGCGACTTTGCATTGCTCGAAGCTCAGTTCAGACTACTTCGTCCTAACGCAAGGAAGGGGTCTCTTCCCTTTTTCCTCCTCGTGGTCCTCATCTTGGTCCTCTCTTCTAACACGTGGCCCAACCATCCTTCTTTGCCTTACCTGCTCGCCTGCAAGCCTCACCCTCGTCCGCAATTCCCTCCAATTCTTTTCTCGAAACAAGTTTGTAAAACGCAATTTTCTTGTAGGTTGACAAGTCATCTAATCGCACGTTGGACTATGCTATCTCTCTTCTCGTCCTCGCTTCTTCGTTCTACCCACAATTATGGTCCTCATTTCTCGCTCTTTCGCTCTCTCTTTCTCAATCAAGCGCGTGTCACTTTTCCTCGAGTACTAACAATTCTTTCTTCTCGCTACATTCACCGAAAATCATGACAGATGATTTAACAAGAAAGTTTTTAGTTTTCTTAAAGACATTGAAAATTTTCTGAATATTTACAATTTATAAATATTCAGGCAAAAGACGTATAATAACAGCATATAAGAATGTTATTATAAAAAGATAATTATATGTACGCTATTGCAGTGTCTCCGTGTGATAATAGTCTAATTAAGACGTGATCTATATAAATGGTTAAATCATTCTTAGTAATTCGTGTCAATCTTGCCGAGATATGAATGATTAATCGATGTTCCTTGAGATGTAAGTTCCATGTCCCTTACTATCCGTTTCTACCTGAGTTGCGGGGCGATCACATCGATAGAAATCGATTCCCTTGAATCCGACTATAATACCATTTTGGCCCGCATTTGCGCTATCGACGGAGTCTACATGTCACTCGACGTTGAATTATACGATTAATCTCTTACCGAAAATTAGGTTAGCAAGAGGTCACAGCGAATGCTTTGATAATTCTACAGTAAGGAAAAAAGGATGCGCAGTTTAACAGGAACGAATTAGGAGAAAGAAAAGTCAAATATTTTTACTATAATTTTTTCTTAGTTAATGATGCTATACATTTATTGATTTATTGCAGTTCGTATGCGCTATTAGCTGTTAGCACCAAATTAGCATTTTATAAATTATATAAAATTTATTTTTATATAAATTTATTTAATTTAGTTTAAAAAATTTATTTTTTATGTGAGATGTGTGCTGATAAGCAAAAATTTTTTTCATGTAATTTTTATATATCCCTTCATACAATTTTTGTAATTCCATTATTCTAGTAAACTGAATCCGATATATCAACAAAAATTTCCGATATCCGATGAAGAAAAATCCCACGATGATAATCGAGCTTTAAAGCACGGTCAGTTGCTATTTGCAATGCGCAACAAATTAAAAACAATTAAAAATAAACCTCGATAAATAAAATGTAAAGAAGTTATTCTAAAAAGTTTTGGTGCGAACGGTTCTGGCGATACTGTAAGTATCTTTTAATTTCGTCGGTTACGAAATTGTTCTATAATCTCGTACTATCGTAGACGATGTATTTTTTCATTTAATATAATCGTTCGCACTTTACATTTTCTTCGTTAACAAATCGCGGTATCGAATACGCCTCGGCGTAAATACAAATTACGTCTATTCGCTTCTGTTCGTTATAATGTCGTTAAAATCTTATCAACACCGTGACTGATCCCTTTGGAATCGAGCTGAGCCAATTGCAAACAGATGTAGGAAACAATGAGAGTATCGTGTCGGTTAAAGAAGAAGAGTAAGTAGCGTGGTATACCAGAAGAGTAAAGGGAGAGAGAGACGACGGAGAGGGGAGAGGGCATTTCACCGATTACAGGGCGAATCTACAGCAGGATCCCTTTCATGCTCTCGTTCCGCGAACGAAGTCAAGTAACAATTCCGGGATTACGGCGCTCCCGAAATGAAATTTCATTCGCGAGTCCCCGAGGAGCCGCGTGTTTCAGGGAGAGAGCGGATCTCCGTCTGCACGGCCGCCTCTTCTAGCGACCGGTTGGAACCAGTCGCCTCCAGTCTCTTCCAATTTTCTCTTCGTTTCGAGAAAAGCAGCGGGAGGTGCGCCACCAGGGAGTTTACCGGAAGGATCTCGTCGTGGGACGATATTATTCCTTATCTTCTCGTTCTCTCTCGCCCTTTCTCTCTCTCTCTCTCTCTTTCGTTTCTCGGACTAGCTCTTCCTCGCAGGCGGTAAACCTCTCGTAAAGGACTTTCGCGGCACTGTCTTTAGGCTCCACTCGCGCAACTTCATTTCTTTCCGCCGCTTTTCTCGTTCTTAAATGATTGACGCGTAATCTGCGCAAGGTGCAAACAGATAATTCGCGAAGATTTTGCTTGGAAGGAGTGGCGCGGCTAAACTTGCGATTTACCAATCTTATTCATCTATCTTACTTTAATCGCGAATTGAAAATCGTGATTAAAGTAAAACAAAATTGCGAACTGTCGAATAGCAGCATCTACTGGAGCAAATGTCTTACGAAAAACTATTGGAATAGAAGTTGCAAGATATAATACAAAGCCTTGCCATCGCGACATGTAAAATTGAAATTTCGAGGCTTGTGAATGTGAAATCAATTATGTCGTGCAGTGAGTTCGAGAACATAAATTGCTGAAATTATTTCCATGGAGATTCTTTTTAAGAGTAAATTTATACGCGCCAGTTTTGCTATAGCGCTAACTGGAGGAAACAGAAATGAATGGGCGCCGCCGACAGGCGTACACTGCATGAAATAGAAACGAAGCGGAAGTTAATCGCTGCCACGGCGATTTGTTCCGGGATTATTTGGACAAATCGAGATAACTGCCGCTTGTCCTATATACAAGCGTAGTAGGCGTAGTAGCTCGTTGATTAGCATGCCACAGCACCGAGATAAGCGGCCTAGCCGTGACGATATAGTCAGCTAACCGATCCAGGTTCTCCTATAGAACGTTTCACACGCGATAATCTGCGTTATTACCGCAACGGCCTACGATCTTGCACGGTAGTTTGAATGCATCGTGTGTCATGTTCGAGTGTATCGCAACTATTCTCAAAATCGAAGGATGATATGGTTACGTAAAAATAATAAAATATCTATAGTTCATTTTTATTGCTATTTATTTTATTAATTAATCATTATAATAATATTACGAAAAAAGAGATGTATGGTCTAAATATATTATATTAGAAAAGAAAAATAGAGAAAAATTCTTATAATTTCCTATGCAAATTTGTACTTTATATAAAAACATACGTAAAATTTCGATACACTGTAGTTCGATAAAAAATCGTTAATTATATCAAATTGAAACTATGGCAATGTATCATCTTAATTCTAATCACATAAATTTTGCTGCTGGACTTACATTAAAATTATTTTTTAAGTAAAAATAGAGACAATTTATTTTCCTAAATTATAACTAATTTTTTAAAAAAACTTTGATAACTGTATATCGAAACCTCGTCGATATAGAGTTTAATATCTATTCTTTGAACTTAAAAGAGTGACTTGCCTGCGGAAAGTATACGCATGAATGCAATTTAGAATGTGTCTATTATACGTGTAGGTCGGCCGATGCTTTAGCCCGGCGTGACGTAGATAGGATGCAAACAATAATTGATCGAACCCCTTAAGCTTCAGCTATAAGCTCATGATCCTGTTATTCCGGATACGCATGGGCGCTGATAGCAATAAACTCACCTACGTTCCGCGAAATACGTATATTCTAATCAAAGATTTGAGCGCCGAGCTCCGAAGAAGTACCAGTCGGAAAACGATCGGATGGATAGCGAAAGAAACGAAAATATTGTATGTTTTTTCGCCTGAAATCGAATTTATCGTCAAAACTTGTAGCACTTTGTGGATCACTTTTAATATGATCGTTGTATACGTTACATAAAATGGCAATTTCAATCTTTCATTATCTTTATTTTATGATAATCAAAAGATGACTATTTCGAAAAACACATCTCTTAAAGTAACATAAAATATTTATTGATTCGAAACAATTTCACGAACGGTTATCGAATCGTCAGTCACTTAATTCGTCTCAACGTGCATTTATGATAAAACGGACGTACACGCGCGCGAATGCGATCATAGACTTTTTTTTATAAATATCGTGCAGTACTGTTATTTTTATTATAGCTCCGCAGCATTTGAGTCGCATTATTGTTTGTGACATGTCGGAAACTACCGGTGACCGCGTGCACGTGCGGCGATAACTCGTTGCCATTTTTTTTTCTCTTTCCCAAAACAGGTGCAGGTGGAAAAATGGTTGCGCGAAGTGCAGGGAAATGTGGAAAAGTGGGTCTCGCGATAAATCAACGATAAAGCGCCGAGCCAAA
Organism: Cephalotes varians; assembly: GCA_037157785.1. Classification (NCBI taxonomy): domain Eukaryota; kingdom Metazoa; phylum Arthropoda; class Insecta; order Hymenoptera; family Formicidae; genus Cephalotes; species Cephalotes varians. The sequence continues at coordinate 645,575 of JANQDE010000056.1, forward strand.
TATAAATTTTATCTGACTGCGGTAGCGTCGTGCACATATTTGTATCTGTGCCTATGCGTGTGCTAGGGAAAAAAGATTATAAACGCGTTACCATCCTCTACTTTGAGCATCGGCCATGGTCACCACATGGTTCGGCATTTTAGGTGGCTGGTGGGTTTTGTTCGATCCGCGCGCGCAGGGAATAGATGAAAAAGAGCGAATCGATGCGCGGCGCGGTACAAAAGCATCGAATCGTCGACAGTCGCTCGACCGTGAACTGAAATAGCCATTGTTATTCATTTAATCGCAGTAATTCGTTTCACCTTGCGATGCAGTTGCGCCAGCAATAGTAATAATCGCAGGATAATCTTGTATTTGTTGATAGCGAGAAACTCAATTCAGTTGAATAAAATAGAAAAATCGCATTTTTTTATCTTGCCGGATGATCTATTCCAAAATTTATGTCAGTGATACAACGATGTACGTGATGCGTGCGTTATATAATACATAACATTATATAACATCAGTAAACTATCAGTTTGCGAAGACGCGCTAAGTTTCTAGGATTCACAAATCATCGATTTAGGATTACCAAACAGGATGATGAGCGAATGCCTACGGGCGTAATGGGCCCGCAGCCATAAGCGCCGGGGTGCTGACAAGATTTGCATGACAGTACCCCGTCATTACGCGGGGCTCGCCCAATCAAATGTCGAGCGTACACCGTTTGCTCATCGAGTGTTTATTGCCCGTGCCCTGTGTATATACACACATAGATTGCTTCTACGGGGACGTACATACACATTGCTTGGTTGCATTAATAATCCGTCACTCCGTAGAGCGACATGTGGACCAAGAACACGAATTAGCATTACTTAGGATGTATCAAACGTCAAACGCGTTTCCTCTGCACGTGGTTCTTTGGATAAAATCGGAGTTAAAAAAAAGGCGCAATTATAATACGCGATAATTGTATCACAATGTTCTCCGTGAGAAAAGAAAGTTAAGAATAAATTTAATATTTCTGTACAACAATAGTTTTTTCACGCGCGATGTTAACAAGATGTTAACATCGCGCACGAGTCTCACTTATCTCTTTGTCCCTTGAGTTTAAATATATTTGAGATAATGATCGTTTAATAAAAAAACTATTTATCAAAGGAAACATAATACACAGTTCAAGATGACGCTATCTCATGAAACTCGATACAGCAGGTCACTTTCCAGACGAAAAGAATATTAAGTGAAAGGGTTAAGATTATCTGAAACTGATTCTATGAGTGTTCGTGGAATTCGATCTCCGACGCGACGCAATAGATAAAAGTATAACATTTCCTCTGACTTGAACTCGACACCTTTCTGTTCCTAACTCGCTTTAAAAATCACATTATAAATCAAATTGTCAAAGTTAAAAGATGAAAATATTTAAACTAAAAAAAAAAACTCTGAGTTCATGATAATTAATTGCGCGATAACACTGTCGGAAGTGTACCTGCAAAATCTGCAGCTGATTTCAGTAGATCTTTAGCGGAAATATTTGATTACACGCCGAGAAAATTATAAGACTGGGAGAGATTGCTTGCCGGCGCAGAATTGTTAGCCTCTTTAATCCTTCCTATCCAGCGAGCCGGCGTCTAGCACCGCGTCGATGCCATTGAGGAACAATAAATTATTATTGTCGGGGCTATTACCGCCGGAGTGGTGACCAGGCCCCATTGAAACTGTTCAGCGGTCAGTTTCTCTCGGCGAATGTGGCCTCGTGTGTACAAGCGGCGTGCGTATACGTGCTGCCATTATTTCTCGTATCTCGCGAGCCCATGCACAGTGCACCCCTACCGTCCACCACCCGGTCGCCGTCGGCTGGCCTTTCAACTGCCCCCCCCCCCTTCCTTCCCCATCCCGCTTCGTACCTTGCACCATCCCTGAAATACCGGCGACACGAGCAAACAAACTGCATCCACTTAATTCGACGCGAGAGTCCGCACCGGGGAAGATAAAACGATTTTTGTGACAGACCGCGAGATTTATTGCCGGGCAGTAGAGTACCAAGAGAGTTTCTTACATCTCGATTTATTGGGCATGATCAGTGACAGCGATATATAGATTTTGCATGTTTTTACGCAATTAACTTATTTTTTGCGTATTAAGATCATTGCTCCTAGACTTGTATTTAAAAAATAGTTAAATATTATTTATTAATAAATAAATAAATAAATAAAACAGTTAAATATTCTTAGAATAAAAAAAGAAATAATAGAATTTAATCTTATAATATCCCAAATTGCTAATTCTATTTGTCCAGCAAAGAATCAATAATTTTTTTATATTTTTTCCAAAAATGATGAAATAAACGATAAACAGCCGCAGTCACTAAGAGAAACAGGATGAGAGAAATAGAATTGGTCGTATATGTCGAGCGGGAAAATAAAACAAGTTACGATAGTCGAAGCACTCGGGTGTTTCCTCTGTCAGGAGACACCACAAAGCGACGAATAATCATGCTACGTTCAAGATCCTTATCGGTCAAACAAAGTGACCCGCTTCACGCACAGCGGAAGCCGTTGATCCCGAACGTGCATCACTTTTCTCTCTTTGTGAGCACAACGAGGAATCGTGCATTTTTCCCTGCCATTGTTGTCTTCTTCCCGAGTACGCACTCGAAAAGTAACGCCTTTCGACCATGCTTAACGCAAAACCAACGCGACGCGGTGGTCTGATGGGATATTACAAAGGTAAACACGCGACCCCGTATCATTTGCATTTCCATGGAACGCCATCGTAACAACGAAGTTCACGTATGAAAGGAATTAATTAGAATACTGAAACTCTAATCTGAATTACCGACGTAACTTCGTTGATTAACAAATCGACAATATTGTTTGTTTTTTTTTGCCATATAAAATTTTTCGCTAGAATCACGACACATAATATTTATTAAAACTATTAAAATCCTTTTTACTTGAAATGTCATGTTAATAAATTTATATACAAAAGATATAAAAACTATAAAAATGATTTTTTATTTTATTATTTAAATAATTATTATAATAGAAGATAACAAAAAACTTTTAGTTTTAAAAACATTAAACAAAATAAAAAAATTTATTGTGCTACATTTTGGAGCGAATTTAGAAAAATACGAAAATATAATAATCGATTTATAAGTATTAACAATAAAGAATTAATACAGTCGGCGTGCTGCATTTTAAATAGAATTGTTGTGCATTAGCAGAGACGCGAGCAAATTAACGTGATACGAAGTGGATCTGTTTAAATCAAATCTAGTCAAAAGAATCGCATATATCTGCGTGAAAAAAGAAAGAACTTAATTTAAACAGATTTAAAATTGCTTTAAAAAGATTCAAGCTAAACTGCCTCAGAAAGTTTGCGTATGAATTTGTCTCTTCTATGCCACTGAATAGCGCAGCGCAAATGTTATACATCGCACAAATTTTGTAAAAAAAAAAAAAAAAACGCAAAAAGATTCACATTCTACATATGTGATCGCATACGAATTTTGCAAAAAAAAACATTGCGGAAAAATTCACATATATGATATACTACATAGATTGCACACATTGCACGCGTTTGAACGTTTTAAATGAGAATACCTCTGTTTTTTCTGAGTCTATTAGAGAAATAGTGTAACTTTTAGATTAACTCCGTAACTCTCTCTCTCTCGAAACAAGTCATATAAATTAGTAACTTGCTTTGCGCCTGCTCTTTAAAAGAGTACGTGTAATTAGATTTTCTTCATTAGTTACTTCTGTAAGAAACAGAATCGCAGAAATCTTCGTTAACCGAAGATTTTTTATACATTAGGCTCATTGAAGATAGAAGAAAAAATACACATTAGATTGAACTATTATCTCGTAGTTTTCACTTTTATCTCGTTTCGTTAACAAGAGTCTGCAAGTTCTGTACAGGTCGAAAACGAGAGAGGCACGAAAGAAACGAAAGAGGATGTAACGCTAGGCGAGGCGGGCGCAATAATTACGTAACATCGCACGTGTAGATTCTCTATTACAATTTATAGTCCTCGCCGTAACTCGTTCGAGGAGCTAATTGCCGGATCCTTCCGGTCGATAGTAATCGCTCCGGCTCCCCGTCGTGTTTCCAACCGATGCAGGTAGCTGTACCAGGGCCTCCTCGGCAGGTGATTACTTTTCACCGTTACCACGCCGTTTCTCTCGTAACCGGCGATGCATTTTCCTCGTGCGACGCGTGCAATTACTTATCCCACCGTTAGCGTTAGGTACCGTCGTTGATGCGCGTTAGAGTCGCTCGGAGACGGTCGGATCCAAGAGCCGACGAAGGGCGGCGAAGGCGGAAGGATCGACGGAAGGAAAGAGGGATGAAAGCTCGTAAACGCATAGACGAGAGGAGAGAACGGGTAGAGAGTCGAAGAACCGAGAGCTGCTGGTCTGAAGGACGAAAGGATGGGGCCCTGTCGAAAGAAATGGAGAAAGAACGATAGGGGTGCGGAGAGGCGAGTCGAAAGGACGGATCGGCGGTAGGGGTAAACGAGGAATGGAGCGGCGGCTTCAAGGCTCGATTATGTGATATAAAGTTGCCAGAGTGAGGGGTGACGAAGGAGGTCGGAGAGGGATGCACCCTCGTTGATTGAGCCGCCACCTCCAACGTGCCGTGAACACATGTGCTGGTGGCAACGCTCTGATTGGAAGCCAGATGGGCTCTTCAGCCTCTTACCTCCAAGCACAAACTCTCACTTCCTCCTCCTCTTCCTCCACGGTTTCCTTCAGTGTCTCCTTCTTCGATATCCGAAACTCACAGTCACCCCGCGCGCAAAGTACCGCAGTAGATGACTATCCCACGTCGGTTACCAGTGTTTCATCTGGATAGATGTCTGCGATTGCCACGGCTGGGCTTAGAACGAATCGGATTTATCCGCGGGAAGAGAATATCAGTCGGAGTTAGTTCGCTGTGTCTTAATACGATGTGCCTTGATGCGATGAATGTCGATATCCGTCTAGATTTACTTTGATTAGATATATTAGCGTTTGACTTTGTATTATTGATTTCATTCAATGAAATTTTCCTCGAGTATATCCGGATCGTACAATCGTCGAAAGTTTTTTAACGTCCCCATCAAAAGTTCACGACGGCATTCATGAAATGGCGCCATGCTTTATTCAAGTTTTCACTTCCTTTTCTATTACGTACCGAAGTTGCGGTTACAACGTCTGTTCTAACGTGCCAAAAGCTATTCGAAAAATCATTGAGAGAAGCCTACTGCTTTGCGTTAACGGTGTCGTTTAAAGTTCGCAATACCTCTTGGCCATTTTCACCTGATATGTTACGATAGAATACATATTAACGAATCGAGTCGCGAAAAACTTTCTGAAAGCTGTAAAAGTGCGAGGTTTATTTTTTCGGATATTCAAAAATATTTATAAGATAAATATTTGTGAGTTTCTAAATGTTCCTAAAAATATTCTAACATTTAATCCTTAATATAAAATAAACTAAGACAAAAATCTATAGAGAATTTATGGCGTTGACAATTTTGACATTGATAAGCGAAAATAAGAGACTTTCCGACAGAGATCAACAAAGACTTGTTCGCAGCAATTAACGTGTTTTCGCGATAATTGCTCGAGTTTATTTAACTTCGTAGCTCGCGGATGTCATTTGTGCTCGACGTGCGAAGCCTATTATGCGACGAATATCTTTTATTCCATGTCTGTAAGAAATCCTAGTTAGAGTCGAGCTGGTCGTATTCTTCAAATCAGCGGGTGGCATCACGTTCTGTCTAATGCAGTGACATCATTATCGGGACACGATTATATCTTCGTAACAAAGACTCGCCGCGATTATATCGTCGCGACAGCCGTAGCCATAATTACAATTGCAACAGCGGTCTATTAATATTATAGATTCGTAATTCAGATTTTCCCTCTACTCTCTCTCTCTCTCTCTCTCTCTTGAGTTCGTTATCCTTTATCGATCTCCGATCCGGAGGTTGGCATTGGACATCGTGGAGGAAAACGCGACGTTTCTTGCGTGCATCGTGGCGGTTTACGAGTGGATATAAGCAGGCTTGTTAGGACGAGTGGGCGGACGGCACGAAGATTTTCACCGAGGGGGTTTGTAGTCAGGACACAAGGGACAGTTCACCGGCTGTAGCCGCCAGCGGTCCCCAGAGGTGGCAACCCTGTTGCAGGTCGAACCTAGCCTGCGGTCGCTGGCTTGTTAGATCCAGTTTGGGGTCGCGGGGCATCGGGGCTGAAGAGGGACAGGGAGGGTTGGGGTGGAGGGCACTACTCTTCAGTAGACCGCAATCGGGTATGCAATTTACGTGGTGTCCGACCTCTGCGATCCGAGCCACCATCCCTCCCTCGTCTTCTCGAATCGGTGCTTTCCAACCCGCTTCCCCTGCCCCAACCCCTATCCTTTCCATCCCACGTATTTCGAGGATTCGCACTCGTGGGCCAAAATGAAGGGGTTGGGTGCAATGCTGCTGGCTCTCTGCATTCGATACGCAACAGTGAAAACGTCGCATACGGATGGTAAATCCTGACTATAGCGCTGGTTGATGAGAGAAAGAGAGAAAGAGAAAAAGAGAGAGAAGAGAGAGAGGGAGAAAGAGACTGGGGGAACATGGCTGAATGAAGCGGAAGAACGGAAAGCTGTAGCTGTCGCGAGCAGAAGTTTCTACGTTGCTTAGGTAGGAGGTGGTTTCTTTTCTCGTCGCAGAAGGTAGCCACGATTTCACCTGGCCAGGAGTCTCTATAGCCGATAACGCGCAGGAAATTGGTAACAGAACGACTGCTTGAACACGTGAACTAACAATCTGTCGACGTCAAAAAATGTTTCCGCCGCTACTTCCATCGCTCCTTCAAAGATTCTGCGCGCGTAACGTCAGACGAATGGAAACCGCTACGCGGAACGTTTGCAATAAATAAATGTTCGATTTCTCTCCAAAATGATCCTTCGACGATGTCATTTATTTTCGTGCAGGAAAGTACAAAGTCCGTTGAAGATAAAGGGATTGTTTTATTCATTTTGCGTTAGGGGTCAACGTAATCATTGCAAGCATTTACATGCTTTATGTGATTCTATACGTTCAAGCAGGCCCACGTGCTAAAATCTCAGGCTGTTCGACGCGTACCAATGCAAATGTCAGGTCGAACGGCATTATTCGGCGTAACGTGCATGTTAATCAGACGAGGCTACGTCGGGCACCGGTGGCATAATTCGCTCAATTTACAAGCATTATCGCGCTCGTTGCATTTAATCGCTGAAAATTAGGTTATGCCACCGAGCTGACGTGACCAGCGCTGCCGGCTTTTACGTTTTACGTATTAAAACTTTTTTCACGCTTTTAAGCACCGAGTTTGTAAAAAAAAATGGAAAAAAATGAAATCGTGCTGATTTAAAAAATGTTATAAAAGCGTTTTCAGTTTGCGAGACTATAGCGATACTCGTAACGTCGCGATGCTTCTGTTTTAACACGATGATGAAAGCGGAGATTTTGTGCCTGACGCATCTATATTTACCTGAAATATTATTACGCAAATAGAGTAATACGCCACGTGAAATACGTAGGTAATCCGAGTAGTCTTCTGTTAACATTTCCAAGCGTCGTTATGATCGTCGGCAACACTCAACCAGACAGGCATCTACTTTCACCTCTATGAAATTTATGTATGGAGAAATATTCGTATGTGCATAACGCGACGTGGAATATCGCATCCAGCAGCTGGAAGCACAGCCAGCCCCCTGTGGCGACATTTCGTGGGAAAATAAATTTCTAGCCTAGCGAAACCGCCAACGGAGAGATGCGCTCGAGCGACGTTTTTTTCCTTGCCGCTTTCCCGGCATATCTTGTACCGATTTTCGCCACATTTCGAGAACGTCATCGTCGCAAATCCAGATTTTCGACGAAGAACCAGCGGGCACGATGAAGAAAAGCGATATATTTTTTTCACATTCGCGTACGCTCCGCATATATCAGTCGCAATGACAATTTTTTAAATTATCAATGTGATGAAATAAACATCGTGATTTATGCGGATTTTAATGTTGTTGGCAAATTAAGTTGGCAAAGTTTTTGTCGATTAAATTTGAACACACACGTATTAAAAACATACATATAATATGCATTTTATTACACACGTGAAGATTTCACAAGAAAATTCCTATAAATAGGGATTAATATTTATAAAAATCTTCTCTTTTTTCTGATTACCGGATATTATATCGGATATTCTCGCAATTAATTTTGTATAACTTTTACGAAAAGTTTGAGAAATTATATTTACCCATGTTTAAGCGTTTAATATATTTATTGTTATTCATTTCAGACACTACAAGTGATAGTTATTTAGTCTTCTTAAGTAGTACAATTATAGCTATATAATTTTCTAATGAAATCTTAATCATTTCGTCATTGTTTCCATCAGTAGTTTTCGTATTTGTTATTCTTTCATTCCATTTCAAATGGACTTTTTATTAGAGTTGTGTACAGGATCTGACGTCTTTTTCTACCTGCTGAGGCGGCAGTCGTGGTTGTTGTAGTCGTTGTAGTCGTTGTGGACGTTGCAGGCGTTGTAGTACGTCGGTGTCTACATCCCCAACTTTTCCTTCCCCACCACCAAAATTGTTCCTTCGCAGAATAGAACGTCATTATATTTCGAAATTTCATTCGATCACAAGCGATCATTTGAATGAAGACTTACAGATTCCTGAACCATGGCACATATCACAATTGCCAAGATCAAAAACACTACTGTTATTCTCATATTGGGTTGTCAATGGTGACACTGTGAATACTTTTATCGCACTGCAGTAACGATATTTATACTTCGACGCTGAATCTATTTGTTAAGCATTGACAATGAATAATGACACGCGTCTGTTTTACCACTTGCCTAGTCTATTGTCAACTGTATTTGTATATAATGAGAGTAATTAATGATTTTACAAAACATCGATCTCTTCCGCGTTCTTTGGAACATATGTTATATGAAATGATGATGTAAAATTGTCACATGCGTACATGCAGAAACGACATCAGATAAGCATATTCAAACGAATTCCGGCAGGAAAAAAAATGTTTAACTCTAAAAAAAGATGAAAATAAACATATCATTGTTAAGTATTTTAAGTTTCTGCTTTTTTTTAGATAAAAAAAATGAAACGGTTGTTATCATTGTAGAACATGGCTGAAGTTTATGTATGAATTGAATAAAACATTGAATACGTACATAGAAAATTACTTTTAAAAAACTACTATACATACATAAAAGGAAATATGTGATATAGCAATATTCGTATTTAATTTAATACGACTGAATAAAAATCAAGATGTTTTCTCCTCGCGTTCACGTAACTGCAAAAAAATTGAAATTACTTTTATCATTATTAGATCAGGGTACGAGGCGTCGCGCTCTTTTTCCGCCTGTAATCGGATAATACGTCGACAATGACTATCACGGGACGTATTACGGAAGGGAATACAAGGCGGATCCGAGCCCTACATGCTTCCAGGGAGGTTATACGGTAATACAACTTTCTCTCTCTCTCTCTCTCTCTCTCTCTCTCTTACACCCTCGTCAACTCATACTACTCACACCATACCCCAACAATCGAAGCCCGTCGTTCGTTTGGTATTTAATCCACTCTTCCTCCCTGTTGTCGGCCGATTTGATAACGCCTGGCAGCATCTTACATGAAAGAGGACGATGGGGAAGAAGAAGAAACGGGAAGGAAAGGGTTCGCATCTCATGTAAGGGAGTCTTTTGATTTATATCGTCGCGTCTACTGAATGACGACGAGCATCAATCATCTGAAGGGAAGTATTGATAAGAAACGTATGAACCCCCCCCCCCCCCCCCCCATGGGACAATCACGTATACGAATTTCCCAATTCGACAGATTAGATGAATGCATAGAAGACAGAAATTTTAATGTTTTTCGATAAATTGGTAAATCTTCCTGTTTAAATTCATGGCTTTGCGTTATTATCTTAAATAAAATTTTATCTCTCGTAAAACTGAGAATCTTTGATATATAAAAATAGAAGAACTTACCGAAATTATTGCGATATCACGTTTCTATTCATGTTTTTATCTATGTTTTTTTAATTCAAAAAAACGTTTAATAAAAATAAATTGAAACATTGGATTATTTTTTGAATTATAAACAATTCGGAAACATATAGACATTAAGAAAAATTTATTTTATTATATTAGACATAAAATTTTCAGCCGCATATTTTATAAATTCGTTAGAATTAGATCTTGAAATTTCCAAAATGAATTACAATATTTTTAATGAGAGAAAAAATATTTAATCCGTTGAATTGTTTTTCCTTATTTTATAATTTCTTATCAAAGTAAACATAATTTTTAATACATGTAAATATTTGACGAAATATACAATCGACGAAAAAAAGTAAGAATAAGAAAATAATTATTAAAATTATTAAAATATTATTATATTAAAATATTATATATACATACATACTATATAATAAACATCATATAACAAAAAGCGGTTATTACAACGAGATAAAATATTTCACTTCTTTAATTTCTCGGACAAATTTAATCTTTATACGAATCAATATTAATTTCACATCTACATTTGAAGCTTTATAGCCAATCAAATTTTCAATTACGAGAATGCAATTCCATTTTGCAGTTATTTGGAAAAACACTGCAATAAATAATGTGTGTATTGTAATCGTTAAATCTAACGAAAACACGTTTAAAAATTGTGCTAGATTACATTATTCTTTGTTTGTAAAACAATAAGAATATTACTACAACACAAATATTTTAATAATGAAGATTCAGAAAATACAATGAAAAGTGCTAAAAAATTCATCTATTCTACAATAAGCAACGTAATTTTGTTTTAATAATGCAATTCTTTTTCTCTCTATATGTATAAATATATATATATATATTTTTTTTTATTGCTTTATAGACTTTGTCAAGTGAGCTCATGTTTTTTTCGGAAATACGCTTCACAGTGTAGGATCATCTTCCATGATCGTGCGCGGCTGCCGCACGTGCGTGATTGGCAGAAATTCATTTCGCACGATTTACATGCCGCGCGGAAATTGCGTGTCTGGTGCGCGTATGCCACGAGGTCCTTTGTTTAGATGGCAACGTTTGTCATCGGTTCTCTCGACGTAGATGAGTTGTCGTTGTATGGCAGACAGTACGAGGGTAGCGGTGGGAGGATGACTCCAAGATAGGCGCCGGAATATTGGGCACAGATGCAGGCAGACTGTGTCAAGATTACTTACGATCTTGATAATACCCAAAAGTTACATCATGTAGATTACGAGGCCTTTGTTCCGTCCCAGTAATGAATTTCGATGGTCACAATGACTTCATTTCTTTCTCGATGATAAATCGTACTTGTTCTACGTGTCAGTTCAAATCAACTATGCATTCAAATTATGACAAATGACTATTTTCAACTTCTTTTTTATGTTCTCGTATGTATTTTCCTTTTTTTTTGTTATAAGCAACTGTAACACTACAGACTGCCAATTAGTTAATAAGAAATTTGAAAACAATTTGCAGTACAAACGTAATAAAAAAATTACGCGTGAAAACAGTAAAGGTAGGTCTTTTTAATTAAATTAAACGAGACGTTATCCAGTTAAAAAGTATCACAAAAATATTTCTAAGGGAATATTTCTCACATAAACGCGGCATTTGTCCATGTGTGTGTGTGTGTGTGTGTGTGTGTGTGTGTATGCGCGTCGGTTGCACTATTCAGGCCACATGCGTCGAGATCCACGATGTTTGCCGATCAAACAGACTTTATAACGAGATGAGCGCGTGCAGCTTGTTGACGGAAAATATTGAACGAACGTAAGCTCCCGGCATTGTCCTCGACAAAAGAGTGGCCAGTTTGTACGCGTCCAAGGGAGGAACACACCCCTCGCTGGCAGAACGACCCCTCGCGATTCTTGGATCAAACATGAAATAGGCCTGTTCAGCCAGTATCGAGTACTTCTAACATCGATTCATGGAATATCAATTTAATAGCCGTAATTGATATTCGGTCGTGATTAACCGAGCGAAATTTTTCTATAAAAATAACTCATGAAATTAATTATGATGAAAAATATAGTTTTGCCATTATTTTTTTGTGTACCCGAATTGAAAGTTATGTCTGCATCTTTCAAAATATTTAAGATATTCACAGTATTTTGAGAGTAACAGCAGATACTTTATATAGTTTATTTCTTATAAGTCATAGGAAGAAAGAAAGATTAARTAAATTAAAAAAGCAGCAATTATAACAGAACTTGTGCGAAGACGTACATACATTAACGAAAGATAATATACGTGACTGGAAGAACAATTACTAACGAGTGGAGTCCAACAAACATCTGATGCAATAGCGACTGTTAGGAGCGCATGATGAACACTTGAGATAGAAATGCAAATTAATCGACGCAGTAATCGCAAGTGATCCATTCACCTATGTCCATCCTTCTCCCACCAGCACTCAAACAGTGGCCTGGTAATGGGATAGCCCCGACCACAATACACCCTTCAGCGAGGCGGAAGAGAAACAAGGAAACAGCATTACCCGGGAAACGCGTCCGTAATCCCAACCGATCCAAGAACCATCGGTATCAATAGATGTATCAGCCTCAGTGTTACCATCATCGAAGTCAAGCCCTATCAGCGAGATTCTAATCGATAGTATAGACATTCGAAGAGTGAATCGTGAAAAAGCAACGCTCAATGCTAAATCTTACGTTTGGGTTTGCTTAAAATCTCAATCATGTCGATATATCGCAATTTATTATCTCAATAGAGTAAATTACATTGTCCATCGAAATGCACACGGCGATATTATCATTGACTAATGAGATGATCAGAACGAATTGGCCTGTGCGAGCGATGCTGCTTTCAGGCCAGATAATTGGTGTGCAGTATTATCTCAATTTCGCAAAGTACATAGAAAGATCGATCGTTCGTTTCACGTTGATCGGGAATGTTAAGCTTAAGATGCGTGAATACGAGCCCATACAATCCTCGTGAATTTCCACAAGGCTTCGGTCAGTTGGATAGAAGGACGGTCACTCGAGATCCAAGGATTTAGGCGTGTGATGCCTGATGAAGAGGCCATTGCACTAAGTCTAATCAGCGCGTGGAGGATCGGCCGTTAGGAACGTCGCTGGTGCTCCGTTAGGCGGCTTACGAGGTAGTTACCAGGCCGTTACTGTGTCGATGGTGCCACTTGTCTCGAGAGCTTGCTACCTGCTTCAGCCTCAGATGAATGACGCGATTTCGGCTTGGGTATCTGGTCGCACTTAATCCATCAATCGTCTCGAAACGATGACTGTGGATGCTGATAATGTTCTCCTGTATTTCAAGAAACTCTTGTCAGAAATTTTTTAAGTCAGAAGATTGCAATGTCAAAGATCTTATTTTTTTCGATATGTATGAAAAATTACATTTTAAAGTAATATTTTCTTTTAGTTACAAACAACACAACGAAATATGTCTCGTACATTTGTTAAATGCGTTTTTGTGCAAATTTTAACAAAATTTAGAAAGAATATTTACTGCCAGTTGTAGTCGTTATCATATAAATTTAATTTGTTGCACATTAATTTTTCTGCCGTATCAAAGTATTTGTGGATATTTTGTCAAAAAATTTCTGGTCTACGCCGAACGTAGTGTGCGTCGAGATGCAATAATAGTAACGTAGAAAAGGACGAAGAAATAAACGCCTTCGTCGGCTGCTGTTCCTCGTAGATAAAATAGACCGGACCGAGAGTAAGATAGATGTAGCTTGGTCGAGCAATGCGAGGGATCGGCGCTAAAAAGCTCCTTAAATCACGAGTAATCATTTCTGACCAATCGGCGTGCAAGCTTTGAAGATCGTATAGTACGGCAATTTACTGGCGAGCGAATTTCTTCGGATTGCCAAAAATCATTTAAGACGCGATCTTACGCCACTTCTCGCGTTTTACTATGTATATTTAGACAAGCGAAAAATTGCAGAAAATTTTTAAATTTTAGATATACTACGAGAAAAATCAATTATACGAATATAAAAATATATCTCATATAAATATGTCGATAACGTGATACTAACAGATTAACGAGATGAATGTAAATATATCGTACCCAGCCACAGTGTTCGTTATACGATCGACGTCATTTACTTAGAGAATTACAGTCCTCTGTCACACTGAGTAACCTACTTCGTTACACGAGACAACGTAACTCCGTCACCGGTACCGCACTGCGTCCTGAATACCCCCTTTCCCTTCGGCTACGTTACCATCGTTTAATCCATTTCGCCGGTATCCTTTTTTCGAAATCACGAAACAATCTCTGTCGCGGTAAAACGATGGATTTCCCCGGGTCGCGACGTACGATATCGGCTCCATCTCCTTCTTCTTTTGCCCTCTACTTTTATCCGCGTCTCCGTCTCGGTTCTCCTCTTTACCGCGAATAGTATCTCTCAACCAGAGACGATTTTTCGCCGGAAGGAACGAATCTAGCACCGACTGTGCGCTACCGCCTCGAATTTCCACAGCGCACAGTCGATCCGGCTCCCGCGGCGAAAATGGAAAGACGAAACTTTATTTGCGCCTATATCTAGAAACGTCGCCAAGATTCGAAATCCTGACGTTGAATTTCGCATATCTACGCTCGAAAAAAAATATACAATAAGACTAATTAACCTTCATTACTATCACAGACTTAAATACAGTCAATGATGCTAATACATTAGAAATAATAATGATGGAGTAATCAGTTCAAAAAATTATTCTTTATTTTGACAAAAATATTGAAGAATCAAATTGTAAAGTATTTTAAATTTACAGTATTGTAAATTATTGATTACATAATGTTGATTACATAAGACATATTTATACCTTATTAATTACAGTAGTCGTGATAACATTTCAAAGTAAATCGTACTTTTTTAATAACTTACACGCAGAGAAGATTCAGATTCAGGAAAATCGATAATTTCGACGTTACCCGACATTCAATGATTCGACTCTCTCAGTTACATCAAGGTAATGGATTCGGCAGAGCTATCATGGACGATATTATGACGGCAGCTTAAAATAAGCAGAAAGTTGGAGCTGACTAAAGCGGAAGTATTGTAATTATGCTAATAGCCTCGGCCGTTCAAACGGCCTGTGATGTGGTCTAGTGCCGGATTCGTTCAGGTCGGTCGATCAAACCAACTTTTCCTTCTACTTATTAATATTACCTGGCCCGTAATCATTTCTCTTTTTCCCTCGTTTTCCATCGCCTCTTCCTCTACCCGATATCTCTCGTCTCTGTCTTTTGTCTTTTCTTCGATTCTTTTTTTTACCCTCTTTAGTATATCCCACCGCGTAATTCTCGAAGTAAAAATCTTCAGCATTTCTTCATTACTTATGGCTCGACCGCAAAGTTACTGATAGAAAGTAAGGAGTTCGTCAAGAGAGCCGACAGAGGAAAGAGATACACATGACGAAAGACGGGCACTCAGTCCCTTTTATCGAAATGAAAATCCGCTGTAATCTGCGTTTAATGTTAGGGACCAATGTTAGAAACTTTCCTTTGAGTGATTACGTAAGATCAATACTCGAACCAAATATTATTTAATCGCCGAGATATTTACGTGTGCGTATTAATAGAAAAGATAAAGTGAAAAATTTTTGTCGAGGAGAAATCGACTTTTAATCTTTTGCGGGATCCGTCATCGAGAGTATTAACCGTATAATGCAGTGTCAGAAATACAAATGTACATACGGATTAAATCTTTGGGAGCAATATATCATTAAGGACTGTTTGCGAGAATGTTGCAATATTAACGAACATACATCGTAGCGAACTACGAATGCAACGGCAAAGCCGCAGTTGGCACAGTAAACAACCGGCGCAACGCCGTATTTATTTACTGTATTACTTACATTGCATTGCGTACTCCCACCTTCTCGTTACCTCCTGTTACTCTACCATATTCTTGCTCATTAATAATACCGCATACTTTGCTCTTGCAGGTAGATTTCAAATTTTGTGCGTAAACTTGGATTCAAGTGTTCATAAATTTTCGAGTAATACGGATATACGAATATTATCCCATAAACGACAAATATTTATATTTTGTTCTTATCTGTGGTAAAAAAAATACAATTCATCATAATTTTACAAAAATCCTTGCAGCCATATTCTACGTTACAGATAGTAATTTTGAATATGACCGCTAAAAACGCACAATATATAAAATTATTATATGAGATCTATATATATATGACAAAAATGTAACTTTGAAAGTGAGGTGTATTTAGCATTAATTTTTGCAATTTAGAATAAAAAGAAAGAAAGAAGGCTTATTTACATTTTTGTCATCATCTTTGGTTAGTGACTTTCTGCCGAACACGTACGAAGGGAATTGTAGAAAGAGGCACGAACAAAAGCATAATTGTAGCTTTTGATTTGATTAACGGTTTTATCGATATAATACTCCAACTTTACAACTTTTACTTTGTTTGTCTGCCGCGATTTTAATAACGGCATAAATAAACGACGAGTTATTTTCAACGCGCTGGGCATTATAAACAACAAGCAGTTCCTATCTGCGCCTCTCTATATATATCAATATATTCAAGAACTTGCGAAGAACGAAATATCGTTGCACACAGTCTTGTGTCTCCGAGGCTCTGAGAGAGGATATTATCTAAAGCCAGTCTGCAACCGTCTATCGAGCCGTACGTCTCGCTCGGTGCTCCATCGAATCTCACGGATCTCCAGACGGCGCGGGATAGAACGGGGAGGTAAGGTCGGATCGGATGGGGGTGATCGGTGCGGAGTAAGTAGAGGAAAGAAGTCTGGATCCAAAGGAATATTTATCGAGTGGATATTGAAATTGATGGTCGCTACCTCAGACATGCTAATCCGACGAGCGAACGGATTTCTGATAACGCCCGGCGACGGGCAAGAAATAACAGAAGGGTAATTCAAATCGAAGACGCGCCGCCGGCGAGATTACTTATGAGGTTTACTTATGAGGCATCGTGGAAAAACGCCGTTCCGTGCTCCTCCCATCCTTTCCCCCTTCCTATCACTGTCTTTCCCTCGCGTAATCTCTGAGGGAAAGACATTCTGCCGAAATCAGGAATCCGCCGCGAGCGGACAAGTTGTCGAGACGAACGTCGCAAGATGCGCGACGAGAGTTTGTCAAAGAGACATAAAATACGAATTTTAGGCATCGCAGGCACAATTGGGACTTGCGATAAAATGCAACGCTAGTATCCTGATTCCTCCGACTAATTCGTTCGTCTATTGCACAACAATTATTTTCAGATAACACAATATAAATTTCCTTGTTCTAACCATTGGTATATATTAATTACATGTCGATTTACTGACAAAAACGAATTCATTATCGTTATTGCCTCTTGGTGATAACGATAATGCGATTTCCAGTAGGCTTGCAACGGGATTATCTCGTTAAAAATACATACAACCGTTCATTCAGTCGCAGATAGATTATTATAATAAATACTCAGAATGATTTTATCGGGGAAGTGGAAAAACATGATGCGGATCCAGTTTCTCTCTTCACAAACGAATAATATTTCCGTGCGGTCATTACGCTTACCGGAATAGAGAAGGGCGCGTGATAACCACCCGGTTAATGTGGCCGATGCGAAGACAGTGGGTAACGAGAGGCAGCAAAAAGGTTATAAAAATTCAATTAACTTCGCAATTTTAATTAATTCCGTATTTATATGACGCGATAAACAGAAACTGCCCCCCGCGCGACAGTTTCGTTTAATCCCCGCTATTGTGCGACGGCATTGACCGCGGCGCGCAAACCCGATTTTCGCACGGCACGCTCCATTCTTCCCTTTCCTCTTCACTCGCTGATTCCAATTGCTGTTTGCAAGAAAACGAGAGATAAAAACATCGAGAATTATCTTTTATTGCTATTTGTAATTCCAGTTTTTGTCTCATTTTAGAAAGTTCATATACTTTACATGCTCTTATTGAGAAAATCAGAAGTAGTCATTGATATTAGATAGTACATGATTGAGAACGCAATATCCAATACGAAAATTGCATAGTTATTATATTATTAATAAAAAATTCAATAGAAATCAAACGCAATAAATAAGGCGCAAATAACAATTTTATACAAAAAAATTTTTTAATATTATTTAGTTTGGAATGTTTTGCTGCTAACTTTTTAGTCATCTTTGATCAACAATGATCTCACTTTCATATATCACAAATTATATTATTACATTATCATGTTATTATAATATCGTGAGAAGATTTATCACAATTATAATGCCCGACAGAGATCGCGTTTTAAATACCTAAAAGATTTAAATGCAAAAAAATTGTTGGAGAAGGAGAATCTTGCTAGTCCGTGTTTTTACAGAATGGAATTCCAACTCCAGTCACTTGAAAGTTTCGTCGACCGTAAATACCGCGGGCATGGATTTAAATTTCGGGCACCGCAAAAATTTCAGAACGCACGATAGGGGTCGGTGGCCAGGGTTCGGATTGTGCTCGCTGCTGCGAGCGGAGTTTCGCGGCTGGTTGCAGGATTGGCTGGTTAATTTCACACTCCCATGATTATATAGGCGAGATGGAGAACATTTATATTCGCGCGCGCGGAGAGCCGAGGGTGTCTGATTGGGTCCAATATTCAGGGAATAAAAAAGTTCGAAGCACCGGAGCAACGCTGCACTCACTCGCTTCTTCTCGTGCTCTCTTTTTTTTCTCTCTCTTTCTCTCTCCTCACCGTTTCTCTTCTCGCCAGCTGGTTTATCCCTGTTCCGCGTCGTTCGTCCCCGAATTCCGAAAGCGTATGGATATCCAGGAACGTAATGCCGCCGTTTGCCGAATCGAAATGTTCGATCATACGCGAGATTGGCTCATTCTTTATCTTCTTGCGGCGTTCTATTTTTCGTAGGGTCAATGAGAATAGGTGTGTACGAGTCGTACTTCGTCGATCGTTGGCTCGAACGTATCAGAAGAAATTTTGCGAAAGTTAATTTGTGACGTTTTAAAAGTTTTCGAACAGACAGTCTAAACAGACTGTTGCCATTTAACTCTGATGAAAGGAAAGAACTGTCTTTTGGATAGAACATGCAAGAATAAAATTGACGTTAATATTCTTTGATGTCGTATATAATTAATAATCATCGTTTTTAATAAATTCATGATTCGATAAGCAGTTAATATATTTTTTAATTTAATAATAAAATTGTTTAATTTGTTATTGAAAAAAATTTTAGTTGCTTGAATGAAGTTTATTGTATATCAAGTATATTTATAATTATTATGTAATTCAATGAACAGTTTATTATACTATCATACTATACATTTATTTATAGTTTTTTACATTCGGTTAAGCAATCGATCATTACACGAAAATCCATGTCGTAAAGTAGTCTCAATCAAGGATCTACGTAATGCCCATAATAATCATTTTACAACTCAGTTGCATATAGTACAGATAATTATGTGATCTCTAATGGCACTTAAGTGCCGCTGCTAATGAAAGCAGTATGAAAAGCAGCGCTGCAGCAATTAACATTATAGCAATATATTTTCGACAATGACATATTATTTTAAAAATGTTAAAAAAAGTTATTTATAAACATATTATATATTATATTTGCAAATGGATATTTCAATAGGAGATATGCAACGAAACTGTAACTTACCGTATTGCTTTTATTTACGAAATAGTTAATAGCAAAATGCAAATTTTTACAGTATCTTGATTCGCATTTTATTATTTTTATTTGGTAAAACTCTTTCTTCGACTTCGAACATTCGCGTTGACGTATTCTCGCTCGCGACTGAACGCGACAGCCTGTAATCGCGAAAATTTGGAAAAGAGATTCAGTGGACCATTGTAAAACGAGCAGCAGTTGGGTACGGGAGAGGGGAGAAGGTGAGAGCGAATGGGTGGTAATCTGTAGCAAAAATGCGACTCGCGCGGGACTCGTTTCGAACAGTCGGACTACGCTGGCCGCTTTTAGTGTGAAATGAATGCTTGTAATTACGAAGGGGTCGCAAGGCGGGAGAGAGAGGAAGGGGTCAGGCAACCAGGGGTGGTAGGTAGAGGCGTTAGTGGAACTGGGTGGGATAGAGGATGGGGGTAACGGAACGGTTCGCTAAAGCCGCACACACCGGTCCACAATGATAGACTGTACCAGCCGCTTGATCGGTCAGTTCATCGGTGTTGGTTCGGCATAGTTCGGCACAGCACGCTACCCATCCTATCATAATGTCCACTAATTGTAATAGCCACCCTCTGTCCGTCGACCATCCGTCTAGTCGAAGGTAAAGGGACAGGCGAAGCGAGATGTACGTTGCCTTGCGAATAGCGCGCTATATCTCGGATGAAAGAACTGTTAAATAACAAGGGGAATTACGAAAAAAGTTAGATCGATCATGGTCGTTTTCGGGAATTTCTTGGACGATCTGCACGAAACGAAATAAATGCAATGCATTCTATTTAGTTTATTTAAATTACAGGCCAGCCATGTTGCAACTCGCGCTGTATCGACATCCGCTGCTCAGTTGCTTTATCTGTATGACGACTTTTTACACGGTAATCTATCGAACACTTGTATGAATCATGAAAAGAAAATGCAACACATCTTTTTAATTTGGCTTAAAATAAAAATATGTAGATATAGATTTTATACATCTCGCATTTAAATATTTGTGTTATAATATTTCAGATCAGGAATTAGAAATATTTGGATAATATGATATCTAATTTATACGAAGTAATTATTCAAATTCAAGTATGTGAATTATCCGGATAATCTCCCTCTCCCTCCCCAAATCTTAATCCTAATTTATGTATATAATTATATGAATAAATATATGTATGTAAATATACATATATCTGTAAAGAGAATATTTCTTCACAATCTTTTATCGATTAAAGACACTTTTGATAAGGAATATCATTACATATGCAGAGTGAGTCTCTGTATAAAATTACCATATATTTTAAAAGTCTCATCTTCATTCAGTAAATACAAAGAAATATCTTTCTCGTTATTTATACGAAGCGGATGTTCTGTTCCGCACATGCGAAGGTATTCATTCAGTGAATAAATATTCCAACTTCAAGTGACAGCAGCTGGCAACGGTCAATCATACGAATTGATACCTTCATAAAAGACCAATAGCTAGCTCGGTGCCTACACACGTGTCTCTCGCATATAGTGAATTGCTGTGAAGTGAAGATGAGGGATGAGGAGGGGACCATCTATCATCATACTGCAACATCATCCGCCACATAAAGCTTCTCGTCATGCCCTTTTCAAAGTCGACGCAAAATCTGCGCTGTTACGCCCGACGTGTACAGATTTTATTAAAGGCGCAATCATGTTCGCGCGACAGCGAGTCGGTCGTGTCGCAATATCTTCTCAATACGACGGTATTTTACAGTAATTGCAGACATCGCAATGTGCGATACACGTAACGATATACAGAGAACGTATCGATGTATGTATGTAAAATAGTTTTATGTAGATACAAACTGTCACAAAAAATTAAAATTTTCATTAATGAAAAGAGTTGTTGTAAAGAAATTCAACGGATTTTTTAGCTTTGCTCGTTGTAATAATAATTTTATTTACTAGTATTTTTATAGCGAACTAATGTGAGAAATATTACAGCGAAATGATTAGACCTTTTGTTCGATCAAGCTCATGTTTTATTTTATTTCCCGATACTGCAACTGATTTTCCCGGGCGAAACATCTCCCCGCAATCGACTCACGGCTACATTAATTTAGTGATTCAGGGTAATATATTTCGGAGTTTACCAGCTGAAACAGCTTTATACGCCAGATTTAATTAATAATCTAGATTAGATATATGACTCGTGTTATATACGCGGCGAAGCGTTCTTAGTTGGCAGATTCGGCCTCAACTGTAATTTCGCTAGTAATTGGACCGATACGGAAAACTTGCTTCTCCACCTAATCGGTTGCCGATCGCGAAACTTGTGCCAAGTTAACTCTATATATATCAGATGCATTACAACGTAGTTACTGTTTATAAAACACATTATTTTTATTAAAACAATGAAGATTTATGTAGAAGACTAAATTTCCGACAAAGCATCATCGTAGTTTCAATTTTCTAACATATTTTTCTAAAATTTGTTGTAAAAATTAAGAAGTTATGAAGAGAATAAATACTTTAAAAGGGATAGTTCTTTTTCTCATCTGTTATTTTTTCGCATAAGTGACGATTAGATATTTATTTTTAAGGAAAAATACAAATGTAATTTGATTATAATTCGATAAGAAAAGACAAACTTTTGTGAGAGAGGAAATCGTACCGACAATTTCTTTATCTTGTTCGATCTTTAAGTACATAAATAAAACGACATTATTCATAGGAATTCATTAACTATGCTGGGAATAATTACGATTGTCAAGTCGAAACGTAACGAGATCTCAGACGAGCATAATTATGGCTATCAGATTCGAAGCTAATAGCTCTGCATCACCCCAAGCGCGGAGTATTGTTGCCATCTCTCTCATTGCCTCGGGGCTCTCTGCGTAATTACCATTACCCACAAACCGATAGCTACCGTGCTTATCATATTCTGTGGCAATAACAGCGTTGATACAACTACCACGCCGTGATTGCATTCGATTCGACGATGTCTCGCGTGATCGGAAATAGTTTAGAAAAGCTAAGAGAGAAACGTCAAGTAGAGAACTAGGTCCTCGAATTATACTCGGTGAAAGAAGTTTTTTATCAAACGCCACTTTAATACAATTCTGATCTTTAATATAATTCGGAAACTATCACTTGTCGATTAATTTTTTAATTTTTAAGATATATTTTTAAGATATATTCATACAAATGAGAAGGATTGGAGAAATTAGAGTGTTATAATTTAGAAAATAAGACAAAATGTAGAAGTAATTCTCAAAGAAATCGGCCAATAATCAACGAAAAGAAGGTGTAGCAAAATGTTGCCATTATATACTAATATATCTAACTGTCGCATGAATAAAAATCGAAATACGTTAATGCGTGGAGAAAAATAATTCGAACCAGACTCATCAAATTTTAAGACGAAAGTAGCATTAATAAATTTTCCACTTACTTTCATAGCGTCATCACTTTATTACCCGTGTCTAACCATGCCGCGTATTTACTTCTCGCTTAATATTCTATGCTTTCATGAGACGAGAGACCACTTTACGACCGCCGCGAAGTACGGTATAATGCAGTTTTAAGCCGCGACTTGTGAGCCTCGGGGACCAATGATAAACTGCCAACAATAATAATGCTTTATACACGATGCGGTTGAATGCACGCTAGAAAATGCATTATTATCCCATGCATGATTCCGAGACCAAAGTAAAAATACGTTGCAATCTAAATCGCAAATGCAACTGTATTATTGAATCTTGTTAAATCTTATTAATAATGGTTTTTGCGATTTCCATGGATAATCTTTATATTATGTACAATGTTTATCGTATTTTTTTTATACATTTTTTTATATTTCAAGATTATGAATTTTTCTCTATTTTAAATAACGTACCAATATTGCTGCATAATATTATCAGAGAGATAAAAAAATTCTAGAGAAATGTATCATTTTCCCTTTAATGTCTCTCAAGGCGTAAATTGCAATTCTCCGAAAAACTAGCCGTAAGTACGAAGGAGATTGGTTTTTAAAGAAATTTACAATCCGCCGGGATGGCGTGTCTAAGACCGTTTGCTCGGTCCTGCCTCGACGCGGATACCGAAAGTAAAGTTTCTTGGAGAGGAATAGAGAGATGCGATAAACAAAGGAAAAGCGAGAGGAAAGAAGGAAAAATAAGAGAACGTTTGTCGTGACGACAGACGAAGAGCTGAACGAAGGCAGAGAGAAAAAAAATTAATTTCGAATAGTCGTCGCGCGTCGCTGCGTCAGACAAGACCCTGATTCGATCTACTCTGCGGAGGGACGGTAGAAGCGAACGAATATACTCGAAAATCCTATGGTGATGTGCGGAGAATGAACTGAAGGCGGAAATCTAAATCCTTACGCTGATGCAATGCGTGTCGATTACGAATCAATATTTAATCAGCGCTTAACGCGCTTCTGCGTATTCCATATTTTTCTTTAATCTTCGTGATTCCTAATTTAGTCGAGAGATAGTCGAGACGCGTGACAAATCAATGTTTGGGATCAATTCGATAGCGCAAAATATTTTAGAGGGTAGGAAACGAAAGAAATCAGAACGGAGAAGAAAATTTCGTAGTAAATACGCGAAATGCGGAGCGGACGTGATTTAATTAAAGCACGGTCCCGTGACACAAGAAGAATAAATTTTATCGCGCGCGATTAACATACGCATCTCTTCGTCTACCAGATTTGTCTTGTCTGCACAGCCCGGTATTCTCTCTTCGATTCCGTCTTTTTCGCCCGTTTAGTCTTCGCCAATCTTCCGAGATACGGTCTCACTCACGTCCTCATTTCTCTTTCTCGTTCTCTCTCTCTATAACATTCTCCATCGCGTGGGAACCAAACGTGAACTCTTGTCACAAACACGTGCGCGCGCCGCAACACGGCCCGCCGGAAATGACGTAATAATTAATGGACTCGTATCAATTAGCGGGCGCCTACGCGCGCTCGCCGGTCGCTAGTTTTAAATCGGTTCATGCCACGCCGCAAATCTCTGGGTCTCACCTCTCCTTTCCCCTTCTCGCGTACGAGCCGCACCTATTAATTACGAGAGGGTCCATCAATTTGGCACATTAACGTATCGCCGGTGCAGATGTCGCGCCAACGCTAAACCGCGCCACCATATGCGGCGAAAAATGCCGCTTTGTACGTGGCTGTGCCGCCGTTTTTGAAATTTTCCAGGAGCAAAAGCGATTATTATCGGCGTTTAATATCACGCGCTCGGCATCGATGACCTCGTGTCCTCAAATGCGAACTTTGAACGATTATTTAGCTAATGTGTTAGCAATATATTCTCAGGGTGTGGTGCTTCCCCGAGGTTTTTCCGATTTCCTCGTACGCAGTTCGTACGCGCACATGTCACGATTATAATTCACGCGCGGCACGATCGAGTGACAAAATACCATGCCAAAAACGAAGGTGGAAGAGCGAAACCAAAATGTTACGCCGCAGCTGGCACGTGAGCGGATACCGTCGCACCATTATTTATAGGGTTTACGGGATTTGGTCCACCGCAAAGGCAACGGCGCCAGGCTCTACGCCCTTGAGGGCTCCAGCTCGCAAATCGAGGGTGTTGCCAAGTGGAAACTGAGAAGACGTTACTGTTTACTATCTCACCGCGAAGACCCAGTCGGTTCTCTGGAGCATACGTTTGCTTATATTGTTGGCCCGTGGTCGCATTCTCTGGTTGCATCATCCTACTCCTTAAACAATGAGTTCCATATACCGAGAGTATCTCCTGGGAAGTTAACGACTGCCTGCTTAGGATAATGCGAGCATCAAGAAACACTCGTGACTCGTAATGAAAGTACAGACGTCGCTCGCACAACATAATGTCGTGGAAATGGGAAAATGCCGTAATTCCAGTACCCCAAAACGGAGGATCTTTATATCAGTTGAAAAGTTCCATCTTAATATAAAATTAATTAGTTTTTTTTCTAGTTAAAAAACAAATGTGCGCTTTTTGAAGGACATTCACTCGTCGCGCATAATATGTTTTCCACTATTTTTTTTTCTAAATAAAATAAAATTTTTAATAAATTTATTTATTAAAAATAAATATTTTTTTATATAGCGTATTTAAAAAACGTATTTAAAAAATAATAAAACAAATATAAAATTTAACAAAATATTTGCTATTGGACAATAAAAGGAGAATAGATAAACGCTTGTCTCAGACATGACATTCGACATAAATTCCCAGACGACGACCAATTTGCAGAAATAAAGTTCGGCCATTGTTTGCCGAATCTCGCACACGCGGAAATGCCGGCAAGACCCTCACGCTTTTTCTGCTCCATACATCTTACGAGAGTGTGTGTCTGGTGTCGTACCGTTACTTTCCTTTGGACCCTTCGAGATGGAAACCCTTCTCCGTTTGACGTATCTCGTTTAAGCTCGAAATCCGCTTGTTTATACAAACTAAGGTATACCAACGGTGAGAGAAATGGAAATAGCAACACAGGGAGAAACGGAGGAGAAGACAAACGTTAGGGAAAAATTTTTCTATAGACGCTTCATACAATTTCATCCCTAACCGACAAACTTTTCTTTTTAGCCCGACAAGCTTCTTATTGCAAGAGACAATTCCAACAACTGACGTTCTTTCCCAACCTGCGTACTCGTCTACTCTTATTTTCTTCTTTCCCCTTGTAGCTTGCACTTTATCTACCTCTTGCCTTCTTCGTTTTCTTTTCACGCTCTTCTCATGTGTATCTGAGATCGATCATTTTAGACTTTCGTGTCTCACTCTCGAGGTGATCTCAAAATCAATCCTCGAAAATCATAGATATTTGACGAATAGTTCTTCCTCTCGAACGTCGCATTTGTTTAAATAATACACTATGCCTGACATTCTTATATAACTATAATAATAATAATTTTTTATTTGCAATATAAAAAGGAGCGATCCTAAAAATAAATACATATTTGCAAATTAAAGAAATGAGGATATAAACGAGACATTTAAAGCTTTGTTTTGTTATTATCACGTTGCTATTCTAGGATTGCCACGAGAGCTTTTCGATGAGTCCGTGATTGTTTCAACGTTTCGCGTTCAGCTTGCATTGACCTGTGCGCCAAGTTTGTTTTACGAGACATTCAGAAGTACATAGCAGACGATTTGCATTTATATTAGTGCTCGCCGAAGCGTGAGTCTTAGACTATTGTTCGTTCCAACCCCGTCAATTTGAGCGGTACCCGTGACCCCCCGAGCCAGAGCACCCCCCGAAAACTTTAAACTCTCCCGAGACTCTCCGTGTGTTTAATCGCATGGAATGAGCACTCGAAGGTATGAGGATACACTGTTGCATCGAAGCGCAGCATCCGATCCGCGGGGATTAAAAGTCGATCGTCCAGTACGCGAGTTTCGATGGGGAACGTGTTAATATGCCAGCTGGCGCGCGCGCGTGACGCCTTCTGCGTTTCATAAATAATTCGATCCGGTAACAATAAATGAGACGGACAAACCATCCATGAAATAGGCTCGGTCGTGTCTGGCGACTGGTGGTTCTTGGTGCGAAGCGGGTTTAATTCTCTAAAGAGAAATTGACACCAGATTTATGAAACATTCTGTCATTCCCGCGAGTATACATATTTTGAAATAAAATTTTTATTGCACATTCACGCTTTTTTTAGACTCGTATTTTTACATTAAATTTGTTGTTTCTTTAACAATAATAATAATAATAATAACATAACTTATTAATAATTATTTAATAATTTATATTATTATATATTATAATTAATATTTAATAATTCAAAGACCTAATAAGTTGATGTAAACGTGCTACTCGTTAAAAAGAACATATGTTACTTCGAACAATAGTTATTTATTTATTTTATGCAATTTTTTGCAATTCTTATTCATATATTTTATAAAACATTTGACGTTTCCGTTAATTGTTGATTGTTATATTCATATGTTGCAGAAATAAAATTTGCAAAGAAATCACTGATCGAAATTATATATGTTATAATCGTAATGTATATAATCTTGATTAATAATAATAATTAATAATAATAATAATTACTTGTTTAAAGTTTGGCACCGCTTCAATTAGCAGCCATTGGCTGAGATGAATGAAATAGAATCGGTTTAATGAACTCCAACGCCAAATTCCATAGATGGCAATAGCAACGTTCATGATAATCAGGCTTAAGTTCGTTGACACGAGCGCGAAACTATTTGACGGCCGAACGGACTGATTGGTCGATCTAATTATCGAGACCGATTATAGGCCCAAAATGCGAGCGCGTTCGTCGTTTCTCATCAGCGAGACGAAATACGTTAAATGCCAAACGTGATCGCAACTTTCGTGATCGCTATTTACGCCGGAAACTTCTCGCGAAAGTTTCCGGTGAAACGCAGAAGGAATTTTCTTCACGTTTTTCACGGACCGACAAAATACTTCTAACTAAGCAGCCTTCGAGAGAATCGAGTGAATTACTTTAGAACGGAGGCGGAATATATAGGACGTTTAAATGAAATCTAAACGTAACTTTATTCAAGTTTTAATTTCTCGTAAAGCATCTCGAAGTTTTCGTCTCGAAGTATACCGTACCCACGAATTATTGCACACTTCGCAAACCACTGTACGAACTCTTGCGCTTACTACCTAATTAAGGGCGCGTGAAAATGATCCTTTTTTTCGCACTTATCAGATCGCAGATATACGAGACGGCTCATTAATTATCGTCGCGGCGGTACTGGTCGCGCCTCTGTACGTCAGCCTCTGGAAATGGGATAGCATTTTTTTCCCCGGGCTTATCCGACATCACAAAATTCGTCACGAATGAAGCCGGACGATTTAATTCCGCGGTCTGGTTTCTGTGATTAGCGCACGCGGCGGCCTCGCGATTGCATATCGCGCCGCGCTTGAAACGTTCACCAGTGTCCGGTATGCACGCTCCACAAAGTTTTTCTTCCTGCGCACCGCGCAGATACGAAGGAAAAATCTAATGCGCCCGTATGAATATTCAGTTACGATAAATAAAATTATGCAACCTGCTTGCCTAGCCCATGGGCTGCCCGGGCGATCGCGTCTCGCGCGTGTGCCGAGGTTCTTTGTATGCAAGCTGCAGAGTCTACGGAGGTAAGCACGATAAAATTAGCGTGTCCTCGATTACGGGTAAACTAGGAAATGCGAAAAACTTCGGGTAACTATGACCCGAATCTATGGACGCTATTCGTTAAATGTCATTTCGTTAAAATCGGAACGTATCGGTGAATACATTGAAAATGCGAAACGCGTGCGACAATGTTGGTTGCTTATTTGCACAACTGCAAGTTGTTGAAATGTTAGTAAATATTTATCTCGAATAATAATATAATTATTTACATAGATAAATGGTAGAATAATTATCGTTGTGACTAAGCGAATAGATAAATTCTAGGCGAGCGCATAAAAAGTACATAGATAAATGCAGAATAATTACTTGCGTCGATAAATTCGCAACATTTACATTGTATCCTAATTTTGATTGCAAGTGAGAGCAGTTCTAAGAACTCTGCAAGAATATCTAAAGAGTCGTAGAAGAGCATTTGTTGCAAAGAGATATAAAAAGTATTGAAAAAATACTTTCGCTCTAAGTTAATCTTAACAGAAAAAAGAGAACAGAGGAATATAGACGAAGCTAAAATGAGAAAGTTAAAATAAGTATTTTTTTATAGAGACATAAGTAACAAATGATTATATATGTTCAAAGAAAATCCGCTGTACAAACAATTGGACAGCGACTTGTCTCTTTGTCATTTTTCAGGGATTTTATCCAATCAAATGTCTATTCTCGAACCATTATACATTATGATTATTCACCTGGCGTACAACATAATTGCCAGGCGTGTTGAAAGCATATTCAAGAAGTCGACGTAGTCATGCGACAATGCGAATAGATATTAATTTAGGTAGCATAAATGAGATACATACCGCTAGGTGCTACGTAATATTTAAGCTGAGTGCTCGAGGCTGCGTTTTGCTTTTATATAGGGGGAGGGAGATGTGCGGCGTGCTAAGCTTGTCCACCCCTCGCCCACGTCGCAACCACCTGAATTAATCGCCGCGCCCTGCGAAAATAATTATTGCTCGTCCCTTGCGTCGCGTGTACGGTGCGATAATTAACGTTTACACGTCGCATCGCTCTTTTAAGCGTTCAAGGCGCGCGTTCTTCCCGAAGAGGGTTGACAATGACGTCACTGCGAACAAAGTCGCCGAGGCCACGCTATTCATTTTTTCTTTCTTTTTTTTTACACGTTTTAACGAAATGTAATCCATTATCTCGGAATCTCTTTTTGAGAAAATTAAATTTAACTATTATTTATTTTTCATAAAAAAATATTTATTTCTATCTGTCTTCCATTGAAAATGTAGATAGAAGATGGATCTTCATTTCCAGTTCCAGTTTTTAGACTCTGCCCTTATTTGCAATTAAACCTGTACAATTTTTTTTACGCATAGCAAATATGTTTGCTATGTCGGTTGCAATCGGTTGCAGTTTACTCCGATTGCCGTAACGAAGCACCAAGTAAGTGCAATTTAGGTGACGGAGCGTGCTTAGAATTCGACCACACTTGACCAATCCGGTTTGCTAAACTCCGAGAGATTTTTGACCTCCCGGGTCAACGACACCCGCCATCCGTCGAACGATTCGATCTCGTGATTTAGTTCGAATCCCACCACACCGCATCTTCGCTTTTGCCCTCACCTACCATGACTAATCTAGGTTTCCGTAACGCTCGGCGAAAGACGGCTTGAGACTGTCGCAGCCTCTTTCGGCTGCGGATCACGTCTTGACCGCACCTCGAATCGGATCCTGGGGCCAACCAGTCGGACCCGGTGACCAGCGTAGCGTAAAGAAGCCTGATTGTCCGTATTGTCCGGCCGTGTTAAGTTATGGAGATCCCTAATGCTAACCGGGCCGTTCTTAGTCTTAGCTTTGGGAGAAACGCCAAGTACCAAATCCGTCGCCTTCCGGTGATACATCTCGCCCGAAGACAACGACGTGTTTTATAAAACACGTCATGCAATAAGAGTGAGATATTGATATTCCTAGCGACGGAAAGAGACAATTTCGTCGGCAATTTCGATACGTCGGTGACGCTCGATGCATCAAAGATTAACGTTTTCAATTTTATCTCAGTAATTGTTATAATATGCCAAAATTTGCCCACTGTAAACGGATATATCTCTGATTGAGAAAATCAGTAACGTATACTTTTATGAAAATTTTACAAATTTCTTTATCTAAAAAGTTGAAAATATTTTTTAACTGATATCTACAATGATAATATTTCTTCTGCGAAAGAAAACGTTCTCGCTCATATCTTTGTTTTTATCTCCGTCATCTTATTTTTGTTTTCCAACTTTAATTTTGCGTAGTGTCGGGCATTCTCAAAAATCATTGTCGCAGGCACGTAAATCGCCGCTCGAATCGCATGCAGCATTATCCGCAGCAGAACGAGATAATAAAACACGGAGTTATAAATTTGCAGAAGAACTCGTCGCACCAAATGACGTTAGTCCAGGACTGCGAGTAACGCTGAGCTGGCGACTGACTCGAGTTGGATAGAGGACAGGACGTTCCCGGCCCTCGTTAGCACCCTCCTACGCTTGGTTTGCGCTCTCTTCCGCTTCCACATCCACTTCACTCAGCGGAGGCACCGTGCCGAACAATCGTCTCGTAATTCTTCCCAATCAACCGATTGTCGAAGCTAAAACTATTGTGTCTTTCTACGGGCGCACCGGAGAGGCTGAGGACTCGAAAGCATCCCCTTAACCGGCATATAACCTTGCCGTAACCCCCCCTCGCGTCTGTCCGTTGACGACGCCGTCGTCACCTCGATGGCGACAGTCAGTAAAACGTTCCGGTTCCTCGCTGAGTGCGGTCAATCGACCGGCAACGACGGCCATTGTGTCTCTTCGAGAGCCGTTAAAAGACGCGTTTACGTTTCGTCATTGTGGCCCTGACATTGCCGCTCGCGATTTAGTGCGTTTAAGGTAATTCAACGATCGAGATTTCAGGTTTATAAAGCTGATGGTTGATTAAAGAAACAGAATGAATTTTTATCATGATTTAATGCTGTACTTATTAATAATTCGTGAGGCACATATGTTAGGCAACTGAACTTTTTTCTGACAGATTTCTTTTTTTATGAGATAAATGGATTCAGCACAAATTACGATCTACGTGACTTTTTACATGTCATCAAATTTATCTTCTTGAATTAACTACGGCGACGTTAAGACTTCAATTTGAAAGTTTATTTATGGAACAATAAAACCGACGTTATCATTATGAAAATAATGGCGGCCTTACTTACTTGATGTCTTTTTAATAATAGCGAAAAACACGCATTTCTTACGGGATTAGTAACTATAGATCCTTGCTACTCGCGACGTAGCCAAAGTGCACGATGAAAGTAATGTCTGCCCGATTCTTTCGTTCAGGAAGCGGCGTAGATTCTCGTAGCAGTTTCTCCGAAACGGGTCATAGACGTGTTCGCAATATCCTCGCGTATATAAAGTTGACTCGAGAAGCGAGATAACACAGATCCATTGCAGGAAGGAAGGAAGGAAGGAAGGAAGGAAGGAAGAACGACGGCGGCAGCGGCATGGGTGAACTAATGATATCCATCGATATTAAAGTCGAGTGACGCCGCGCCACTTACGCGGGGTCATCTGCATTTAAATGAAATCTCACGGGGGATACGGTGGCTCCGCTGGCTGGCCCGACCATTTTCCGCGTTTACAGAAACTTTTGGCGGCCACGTTATCGATCGTATTCGCACTCACAAACGCTTCCAAACGTGCGATCCCTGTCCCCTCGTCGCGACAAAAGCCGATTCCGATTCGACGTTATCCAAAACCATTAACGACGATATGTAAAAATGGTATCTAAACATTCTCGTTATTTTATTTTACTGAAAAATTCAAAAACAGCGAATATTGTTATTTATATTAAGAAGGAAGGAAGGAAGATATTTATTAGAAGAAAGATATTATTAAAAACATAAAAATAGATTTCAAATGATAACGTTAGGTACACCAATCCGTTTATATCAAATATACCAAATACAAAATTGCACAAAACACAGAATTGTCTTTTTTTTTTATTTAACTACGTAAAAAAATTTGACAAAATAGATGAGCTGTGGTCGCTAAGCATTAATTTAATAAACTTGGTCTGGAGAACCAGAGATTGCCGGCATCGCGAAATCCAAGCCGATGCATCAGAAATAACCGACAACGAGAAACTACCATTACCGAAGAGACGCAGCGTAGAATGGCGGACAAGTCGCATAATGGAATACTTTTATCCGCGCGGGCACGATCGTTAATTATTCAGGAACGAATTCTCGTGCGTTAACCGAATCCCGATGAGTGTGCGGTATCGGCCGTACGTTCTCGCACGCTAAAATTCAATGTAGTTTCTGCGGTTAGGACGTCTGCTTGAAATAGAGGAGGATCAATTTTCGTGGAAACCACAGAGCTATTATTTATTAGTAGTTGCAAAGCGCGTATAATTTATTAGAAATTATTTGTTAATAGCTTATCGATAAATATATCAAACTAGTTAATCTCTTTGTATTTACATAAAATTTTCTTTGTTTATTTGTGTAATAAATCTATTATAATTTTTTATATATATAACACATATAATACGTATATTTATACAATATATAAGAAAAATTGTTGTAACATTATAGAATTATATTTTCTATATATCAAAATAAGATTTTGGAGAGATCTATTACATTTCATAGATATATTAGTAATACGTCGCCGAAGTTTCTGATTTCTCTATTAAGAAATCTACTAAGAAGGTGGTTAATGATCTGTGACTACCCTTGAGAGTGACATCTGAACTGATATTCGTTTCTACGTCGCAATCAATCAAATTTCTTCTGTCCGTCTAGTATCGTATCTGATATCGTACAAGTGGCTGTAGCAACGTTACTGCATTCAATCATTTACGCTCGCTGAAATGTCCATCACAACGTCATGAAAAAATATATCACGGAATATTTACATACGGAATATGTATATCTAAAAAAGTAAAACGAGTAATGAAAAAAAGTCATTAAAAATTATTAAAAAGAAAATTAAAAGCATAGCAAGTCAATGTGCGAAAGAGCTCGCAAATTAATCGCAGGTGAGGGTAACAATTTAACTTCTTGCGGAAACAAGGGTCGGAGCTCGTGTATTGTCAAAACGGAAGTGTAACCAGTCGTGATGCATTGTCGAAAGGAAAATGCAAGACATGATACACGCGAAATACAGGAAGACTGAACCTGACCGTCGAGCGCGAGAAGCCGAATTTAGGGGTGAGTTTTTAGGCTTAACTCAATTGCAACGAGACGACAACGATATAGTGTCTTCCGCTTCAAAGGCAAGTTCGTAAATAACCACCCTTGCATGATCCTTCAAGCGTTCGCTAATGCGTCGTGCCACCCTTACACTCGAGAAATTTATCGTTTTCTAGTTGAATGAGAAATATTCCAGCCATCTCACGCGAACATGGCGATCCGCGTAAGTTTCCCGGCGGGGTAGACGTCGAATTTGTAATGAAATCACCCTTTGCCGGAGAATGAATATATTTTCAAGAATATACATTTCTCTCCACCGCAAATCGAAGCAACGACTTATCGTTCGCGCATTATAAATTCATCTCCGACTTTTTTGTTGCGGAATTCCATTTTGATTTCATGTTACATAACATACTTGATGGCATCATCATATAAACAAAATTGGGACCATGAAAGATCGATAAAAAGTCCTTGAGACAATGTGTCCTTTGAAATTTATAGTTCGTTGGGAAAATCTGATGTAGTCTGTTACTCCGTAGAGCATCAACGCCGACAATCGCGAGCGTGGCCTCAACTTTTCAGCAAGTGGTACTCGATAATTCATGGTAAGGAGGCTTAAGTCGCGCATCCACGCGAGACAACCATGGAGAATGGCGTCGGGGCACGCTCAGACGCTGTCGTCTAACAGGTGCCGATGGATATATCATCGGAACGGCGGCAGGGTAGTTTGCATGAAGACCCTCCGTCGACCCTGTCTTCTATGCGAGGGTGACGTCACCTCGGCGGTGATAGATCGCCTGAATTATAGGCATCGCTAGTCTTGCGCATCCTATAGTGCTCCCCGATGCAGAAGCGGTTTTCACGGGAAGTTTCCCCTACACTACGCGGGCGCGAGGTGACGCTTACTCAGCTTTCGAAAATCCTTCGCGGTTAACATCGATTGATGTTCACTTGAAATTAATCCGACTCAATGAAAACAAGTTACGCATTAATTTGAATATTGAACGTTGCTACCATTATTTACAGATTTATTTTAGATTTAACAAAGCTGATAAAGCCGAATTATTATAATTCATATTTTTAGAATATTTTTAGAATCTGATTACGCATTGTTAGATTGTAACAAATTTACAATTAAATCAGATTTTCCAATTGTCGTTTATCGATGTCGACATATCCGACCACATATATTTGTAAAACCAGCGAGGATGACAAAGGGAATCGAAAGGAGAAAATTTGACGTGAAGATTCTAAATGAAGATGTGTACGGGATCGTATGAATTTCCAATGGGTTCCTTTTCAATAATCTATGCACACGTGCGCGGAAAGGGTGGGGGATGGAGGAAGGAGACAGAGGCGGGCCATGGGCGCAAACGCGGGATGAGTTTTCGTATGGCGGATGTGAAGTTGGGATAGGAATCACTCCTCGGGATTCTCAGACAGACCGAATCAATGCAAACAACTGGATATTGCCGGCAATATCAGTTTCCTTAGAGCGCTGCGCCGCTCAACTGCGAAACGCGCCCAGACGACGGCGTTACGGCGTCGAAGGTGCGTCGGGACGAGGGCTGCAAGGAGCTTCGAAGGCAGAAGGAAGATCGTTCTAGGAAGGGAGGGGAGTAAGAAAAAGCGGAAGCGCATACCCGTCGTAGGCGAAAGTTTGCCTTGCCACCCCGTCTCCCCGCCGCTCTCCACAAGCCCGTTTCGCATCCACCAACTCGCCGACTACGTGATTTATTCAGCCTATTTTATGCGAGAGCCCGCCATATGAGATTTCCACGGACACCTTATTTCCTATCCGGGTGAACGCGACTTCTCGCGGAATCGAAGGAATCCCGAAGAAACGGGCTCACAGATCCGCGGAGGAATCTCTTTCCGCATCTCGCCGAGAAAAGTCATTTAAAATAATACAATCTTGCGCCACGTTCAGTTTGCTTCACAAATAGCATTTTATGCGATGCAATTTACCTTACCTTTGTCGTCCTGGTAGACGTCGATGAAATTATGACCATTAATTATAACGCGTAAAAGCTCGCAAATTGGGATGCGGAAGATACGAGGATATAAGGTGCGAAGTTAACGAAATGCGATAAATGTTTAAAAAACTTTGGTCGCTTCTGAGAGCTGAAAGAAAATTGCATATCCCTTCTCTTTCTTCTCGCTCGAGTGGCCGACGAGAACGTCTCTGTCGGACGGGCACAATAACTTACTTGCAAGCTTGACAAACGGCCCGACGCGCGCACTTTGCGCTTTAGCAGGAGGCACCCCGCGTTAATGCATACCATCACAGGGTTAGCGTAATGCACTTAACAACCCCAGACTCGCACTTCGGTTATCCACTAAATAAGATCTACAAGAGTCAGCACTTAATCCTTCTGGAACACAACTTTCCCCATCGTCAATCGCGCTTTCTAGAAATTCTTCTCTCGAAGATTTGTGGACTTTACTTGTGCAAGTAGATGCAATAATTGAGTAAGTATTCACTTGAGTAAAAAAAGTTGGGGAATACAACGGTGTATTACTAGCATATAATATACTATAATAAATTATTTTAGATAAAGAATATTGCACATGGCTGCATATTTTATGCTTATTAATTCTTGATTTATTTTTCATCTTTATGTTATTTCTCAATTTTATTAAAATATTAGTATAATTAATTATTAGAACGTTTCTTTATACGGAATACATAAGAAAATAGAACGCTTTCTGTTTATAAAAAATTCAATGTCTTACAGAACAACAAATTTTTTTCAAATCTTTAAAATGTTTTATATCGTTGCGCAGTAATAATCGCAAACGAGAATTAATCGATTGAAGGTACAGTTACGCAGGTTTCTGAAGAACAAGCGCATAATTCGCAATTAACTTACGCAGAGACTGTTCAACGCTAATTAATGAGTACGTCAAGAAACTCTTTCTTTCTTTCTCTTTTTCTCTCTTTTTCCCTCTCTTCAAATATCGTACTTCGATTAAGTCTATCAAAGAGTTTTATAGCTGTCATGTTAAGCGCTATGAAATTTAATTTCCGATACATCGGAATTAGCAATTAATTAAGAAATCTTGCAATTTTTTCCGCATTACTTCGTACGCTTGTATCAATTGTTTGGATATACGCTACAAAAACTCATCTTCCGTCAATAATTATCGAATTATACAATAGTTTGTTAATTAATATAATGATCTAATTATTTGATGCAAAAACGTCGAAAATTTGTTACTCTCTCTATAGGTTTTACAACATAATACTATCATACTAATAATATTTTAAAC
The DNA here is from genome assembly GCA_037157785.1 of Cephalotes varians. Classification (NCBI taxonomy): domain Eukaryota; kingdom Metazoa; phylum Arthropoda; class Insecta; order Hymenoptera; family Formicidae; genus Cephalotes; species Cephalotes varians. The sequence goes on from JANQDE010000056.1 coordinate 682,835, forward strand.
ACTCTCTTTTTCTATTTCCACAAGAAATTTTTTAATGGATTATTTCTGTATATTATGTCATGATTTTCGTTACTCGTGCATCAAAGGTTTTCGCAAAGGTAGGCGTAAAACGTTCGGGTGTCGACGCTGAAAATTGCTGACGTCATCTAAGGACGAAACGCAATTACCGGCAGAATCGCGTCACCCCTCGTATATACGCGGGTACCAAGATCTGCGATTCCCATTTTTATCCGGCGCTAATGGGACGACGTCAAAGTAGACCCCTATTTGCCATCTTTGCGATCTTCCGGTTCATCGATCTCGAGGCTAACCCAATAAGTTAGGCGCCATTCGTCTTGAACGCACCCGCAGATTCGCGTAATCGAGAGCTAGAGAATATTACTGATCTTCCAAGATACACGTATTGGTCTCTCACTTTCTGTATTACTCAAACTCAATTAGGATTACGAGCGCGTTATAATTTTCACTTCCTCGCAATATCATCTCCACGAGATTATAGTCCCAATTAAAATGTTCAAATGTTTTGGAATTTTAAAATATAAACTAATTAAAAACAATGTGATGTAACAAAATCAAATAATATAACAATCTCAAGATTATATTAAGCTAATTCAAAACTAAAATAAAAAATACCAATTTCCAAAGTTTTAGAATTTTACATCTCACTTTAATTGGTCATCCAATTTAAAAAATCAACATAGCAATACTATTTATATTTTTAACACTTGGCCAATATAAAAATTCCTAAAATATTATATCACGCACTTTAAACGCTACATCTTGCGAATAGGAAAATCAAGTGATACTCTGATTTGTTGTTGGATTGACTGTACATTGTACATTCGAGCGAGTTGTGAGTGAAGATTCGAGACAATAATTGGCTCGTCCACTCAGCATTGCCGGAGTGGCCGATGGATGTATTCGTTGAGATTACGCGAAATGGTTGTAAATGCCTGGAGAGTACCAGCCGGCCTCACCACCCTCCACCGCCCCGCCATCAAAGAGTGAGTAACTATCTCGCAACTGCAGTTACAACTGCACAAAGGTTAATGCATGCCATTGTTGCTGCTAGCCGGCCAGAACTACCGTCGGATCACAGACAAACGCATTCATACAGATGTGGACGTACACACTTATGTTTCGACGATAATCACGATAGGCACATTTAATAAATGGCGTTGTTTTCGCGCGGTACCTAAGCCGATCTAAACTACCTGTCTAGAGATTTTCTTGATCAAATTTTCTGATGATATTCTCGGTATCACAGTTCAATTTTGAAGATCGATCCGTTATTTCTCAATTTTCTAATAATGCAAAAATTTCTCAGCTTTTTTTCTAATATCTATAACTCAGAGCAATGCTAATTTTAAAACACTTTATATTTCACACAACCGGGAGCACCGTCGAAATTCAGACTTTTCCGGCCTAACAGCTTTACTGATAGTTTGTGCGTTCCACCGCGCATCAAACAAGCTACGCTGTTAAAAGTGTACGCCGATAATAAAGAGGCCGCGAGTTCTTGCTCGAAATGGATGGAGGGTGATAAAGCGAAATGAGACTCATCATGTGAATGGAAGCGACGCGGCTCAGCTCGGCACGGCTCGACTCGGTACTACCTGATAGGGGAGAATCGGAATCAGGGCAGATCAAAGCGGACGGAACGATACGTAGCACGTCGAAATTGATGGAGAACGCTTTACGTTAGCGAATTGCGAGTCTCATAGAATCGAAGCGGCGCACTGATGGCGAGACGATGGCGAAGGAAGAGGGAACGAAGAGGAACAGCGGGGGTGGACAGAGAAGACTAAGTCGATTTTAATTTAACCGGAGGACAAATTAAAAGGCATCAATCCGGAGGGCAAAGTGCTGCGGAGGATTAACAGTTGGCTCTCAAGGCTCAAGATGAGCGGCCGGGATAACGACAGGCCTTTCGAGTGAAACGACGGCCGGATACCTAATTCGCTCGGCCCTTGGTCTACCAAACGGAAGATAGTCTTCCAGCTCACTGTACTCAAAGTCGCACGTGCTATTCCTACAGATGGCATGTACATTTAAAAATTTTTTCATAAATTTGCAAACTTCTTATATCAGAGTAAAATTAAAAATTACGTTTCATGAATAATCGAGTGCAGATATTGCGTTTAAAATCTTTTAATAAAGAAAAGACTTAAAAGGCTTCTATTCAGTATATTCTATTTCAGTTATTTGTAAAAATATACTTTAATAAAATATTTTATCAAATTATGTATAATAATATATAAAATTAAGAGAATATATCGGGACGTGTATATACGATGCTCTTGCATTGTAAAATCTTCCGCGTTTTTCGAATAAAAAATTATATGAAATTGATTACTGGGCAGTATACTGCACTATCTTGTTATAAAAATGCAATGCCCGTAGCCGAGATAGGCCAGCTAAATGGAGCAATTCCATTGTATGGATATTAAGGTCTAAGTATCGACTTTAACAGAAGGTAAAACGATTGAAGTCGAATCTCGTTGTTCGATAACGATGACACGATGCACGTTAGAGAGTCGTAAAATCAAGAAGACCGTACCTATGACCATCTGTGTTGTCGTACAATCTGTAGAAAAGGCATATTCGTTCCAATAATCCTTTTCAACAACGATATTGCCGCTGTCGACTTATCCTTTAAGCTTACCTCGCAATATCTGTTATTAATCGCAAACATAATAGACAATTGAGAATAGTCGATGGTATGTCTTGAATCTAGTAGTGCAGCGGAAGTAACAAATTGCATTTTTTTTTAAGAAGTGACATTTCTTTCAGATATATGATATAAAGAGCGCCATTTTCCCTGGCGTTTTTTTTAGTATTATAAAAACGAGTATTATAGTTATATTCTGAAGCATAATAAAAAAAAGATATATAATATAAAACGCTATTTTGTAATAAAAATCACGGAAATATAATTTTGTATAATAGATAGAAATGCAAAGGAGATTCGCTGTAAAGCCTCGAAACTCTTAAGTCGGCACTTTACGTCGTTTCGCGCGATTAGCGCGGACGCAACATCGTTAGCGATTTATAAGGGCTGTAGGCACGTATAAAAGTTACCGCGCGCGTTTCCGTTGAACCTCATTCTACAAAGGAGAAGTAAGCGTCTTGGCGCGAGCGCTGTGCAGAATTTAAGTGAAGCTAATTTCAGGAAAGCGGTTACGCTTCCAAGCTATTTCGAGTCATGTTATTAGCCGAAATACGATGCTGCTCGCTTTTCAGGTGTGAGACAAACGCGTTCTTCTTAATTCTAATCTTCTATCAACGCATTCTTTTTATCGTTAATGGTCCCGCCAATTTTGCATTCTAAATGACTGGAATGTAGAATATTCTGATAAATTAATAAACTTTAAGAGAATCCACATAGACAAGAACATTTTATTTTTTATTAAATAAATCTTATTTTAATTTATTTTTTATACTTATTAAAATATTTAATATATAAAAATGGATAATTTTTTTTAAAATAAGCTAAGAAAATTTATTAGTGCATTATCTAACTAAGCAAGATCTACTTTAGAATATAATTTAGAAATATATAAAATAACAAAAAAAAACCGTATAAAATAAGAAGATGAAATAAAACAATACACGCGATACGCCGTGCTGTTTTAACCGTTAATTCGTTGTGGATTAATTAAAACAGTTTACAGGAAGGCGTAGAACTCTCAAACCCGTTGTTAATATTACTTCGAGACAGACAATAACGAAAGTAATATATTTCGTCAACGACAACCACTAAAATTGCTCATCTATACGTATACATGCACACTTAAACGAGCGTTAAGCTGCTTGTCAGACGTTACAAGGGCTACTTTACCCTCCGTCTGATGAAATTCTCTGCTGAAATTATTTTCAGGCTTGGCGACGGGTTAACGAAGCAGCTCGTCGAAAGGAGCGAGAAGATGAAGAAAGGGCCCGTTCCAAATTTTCACATGCGAGTCGTTTAAATAGATGGATCGACACAGTTGATAGAAATAAATTAAGGCGAACGTAAAGTGTTCCTTGTATATTTATTATGCTAAAGCGTTTGATTTTCTGAGATATAGCACATCAGCAATTAAGCAGTAATAACATTAAATTTGCATTTGTGCTGCTCCGGCACCCGCTTAAGAATCTAATTATATCATTTAAATGAGTATCAGATTTGATCATTAAACTGTTAGATAATTTTAAATCCGTCCAGTTTCTCTGCTCTATGATACTAATACTAGATGTATGTGCGGTTACGCGATACTATTCATCAAAACTTAAAAAGCAATTCTTCTCGTCACCGACATCAGACTTGGCCGCATCGGACAATCGGAAAAACGCTCGAGTTGCTTCGCAGTATACCGCCTTGCGGAAGCGCGAGCCTGCCGATTGCATTCTCTCCCGACGCACAAACGTAAATTAAAAATGCTCCGCCGCGGTTAACGAGCAAACGACAAAGGGGCAGCGCTGAAGCGCAACGGCGCAAAGAGAACAAGAGACACGGTGGTACGGTGGCGAAAATTAATATCACCCACTGCCTTCAACCCTTGTTACACGAGAGCGCGCGCACGCGGGGATTTCGTGCAAGCGCGCGTGTAACGCGTCAAAAGTGTAAACGCACTACGTTGAAATTCTCTTGCCACTCTCCGTCTGACGAAAGTTTCGTCCATCGTGTCTTCGATCTCGCATGTGTAAATGCCGTAAAAAAAAATGACGATAAATTTTATGATAACTAATGAAATTTTAATTTAAGAATCAAAATCTTAATTATCAAGAAATTCGACAAATTACTTTCTTGGAAAATGCTTGTCAGTTTTTAAAAGTTACATATGAAGCAGTCATACGTATCAAAGCAGAGGTTCACTTCTTTGTTCATTATATGCTAAGTAAATCCTCAAAAATATAAAGCTTCGGGGAAAATCGTCGTTCGGCATTCCGTCGAATGCGCTTGAAATTAATTGGCTCGGTATCAGAAACGCGGCCTCAAAGCAAAATTTTTTATTTCGCGCGAATCAACAGAAAAACGAAACTTGCACGAGTGCGACCTGTTCTGTTTTACAACATATGTTCCGTTCTCCAATCGGTTGCCTCGCGCTCGTGAAAATTACAACCGTGCCAAAGTTCAAAGCGTGCCCCCAAGGCTGCAGCTTACCGAAAATAGCTAAATTGCTGACTCCTCGAACTAAACGTTAACTAAACGTTAACGATAACGCGTTGTGTTGCTTTGTCGCTGAGCGTGTCTGCTCTTAGTGCAAGAATAATGTGCATTGCATTAGAAACTCTCGCACATGCGAGAGTGTTCGCGAACAGTGTTAGCGTATCAACGAAACACAGTATTGCATTCAAATTAAACTGTTACAATGAAATAACAAGAGAATATACTTCAACATGTATGAAACGTAAGGTTTCTCTACGTTTATAAGTTATCGCTACGTTTGAGGTGGCGAAGTAAGCTACAATCTTTTTATTTCCACGATAAACGGTTCTTTGAAGTAGATTTTAATCACGCGTTTTAACTGGCACGAAAAGGTGGAGGCGCATAAAAAGTTGTAAATGTCAGGAATAAGACTGTGACCCACTTGTTGTGCGAGGTGGTCGCTAAATGAGGCGCAACTTTAAAAACGCGAAAGCCCGCGTTTTAATATGCACGCGAGCATATTGCTCGGAAATCTAAAGAGTGCCAGGATCAAAGGAATTCTTCAAACTAGTCCGAGCGGACGCATTGTACACCGCGGATCAATGTCGCTGGTATGGCTTCACGAGAAACTCGGCTTTCCCGGAGATCCTTTTAGTTGGAGTCGAGAAGCACCGGGAGCCGCACAATCCGCGATGATAATGCTTTCAAGTATAAATATAATGTGATGACGATATATATATATATATATGCAGCACAAATGAATAAGAATTGTTGTTATGTATATTATTAAAATTTTAAAAATAAAGTTGCAAATTGCGTATTTTTATGTATTATTAACATTTTAAAAGTAAATTAAAGTTCTAAATCGTTCACCTCGACTATAATTATCGAAATACGCTGGTGATGGTAATTTTTTACGAGCAAAAATAAAAATACGCCAATATGAATTACCTTTGAAGCAATAATATTCACACTCACTGAAATTAAAACGTAGCAATTTTAATTCAAAAAATTCAGCACGAATTATGCGCTGGCCATCAAAGAGAAATAAATTATTGCGAACTATCGTGCGAACGTTAGATTCATTAAAATCGATGCATGCTAGCGTTTTGCGTCGCATTGGCGCTGTGTATCAAAAGAGGCATTAACACTGAGGCCGCCGTTGCAATCGTCAAGCGCAACCTTAATTACGACGTTTAAGCGAATGGTCAAACGACCTGGCGACGCGAAAGAATTTAATTATACGTCGGTCCGAAAAAGACCGCGAAGCCGAAAGCAGAGAACCGCGAATACCACACTCTCGACCTGCAACTGGAAAAGAGATTGAAAATGAGAGAACGATGACCCCGGAGCGAAGACTGCTAGAATTAACTGGAACGCGAAGCTATCCAGCCAGAATGCGATGCATCGACGTCATTTCATCAGAGAAACCACAACTTTTTAGAGAAAACGAATGCAAAAAGAGAAGCCATAAGAGCAACGCTAAAAAACTTGGTATTAAAAGTTTCAAATATAATTTTTCATTACTTAAGAGTTAGTAAATTAAATTTCAAAAAAATTAATTGAACTAAATCACGCCAAATGAAGCTGGTCTTAGTGCTTAATAATATTATTACGTAACTTTTTAAATTACATTTTTAGTTTATAAATTATATGCGGTTACTATAGGTTACTATAGGTTACTACTTGAAACACACTTCTAAACTGAAATTAGAATAATAATGATATTATAAATTAATAATGATGTTAAAAGCATCTTAAAATACTGCAAAAGAATTCATAAACTGCGCTCAATTTATGAACTGAAAAAATGTAATTTAAAAAGTTACATAATAACATTAAATCAACTTTGACTGTATTTGGCATAATTGATTGCATTTGATTATTTATTTAAAAACAATCCAATTAAATTATTTATTATAAATTTAATTTATTTATTGTAAAATAATTATATTTCAAAAAAAATTATTTTATTTAAAAACTGTTTAACAAAAATAAATTCATATATATAATTTATATTATTATATAGCGCTTTAACTGAAAATATATCTTTAATTATTCAACAACAAAAATCTGCAATTATATGTTCTTATGTCGATAAAATAACTTATCGGAAATATTTGTGTGCTTTTTTCCTCTCATGAGAAAAAGTTCATCTTGCTATTACTTTATCGGTCCAATGCGATAGAATTGCATGGACAGATCGCGAATGCGGATACTTCGCGACCGATACTCAAAATGTTGTCTAAAGCGGCAAAGAGAGATCGGTAGGAAAAAAGCTCGAAAAGTACGATCTAGGAACGATCAGGCAAAAATAGTTGATCGTCGCGGGAATGGATGACGTCGAAGGGTAGTAGTTCAGTCCGACCGGCGGTGCGGCGTACAATGTCGATGAAGTAAAACGCAGTTGAGGTAATTGGCACACCTTTCAGATGTAAATGTGGTTCGTTAGGGTGGTTTCCAACCGGCAATGCATCGCTGACGGTGCACCGGGAGAGAATCAGACTCGGCCAGTTGGTAATGCCGCTCTATGGGGTAGTGGACCGATGCAACCAACTGTCTATCTCTCTTCGTGTCATCCCGTTTCCTGTTCCGTAACAGAGCAAGCCAGTTCACGGAAGTGTCAGCCAAGCCGCGGGACTAAGTGCCACGTATTTTGTCATGGTAATACGCTACTGGAAACTTTTTTGCGTGTCACGCGATGCGATCATCGATTATAGACGGGGCGATGAACGATACGCCGGCACGGACGAAAATTCGCGAGCGAACTGTCGCGCAGCGTACCGATTTCGCGCTTCGTTGCGCGACGTTACGCATATCATGCAATATGTTGCCCTCGTAGAAATAACAACGCATAATATATGGCTCGATTTGTTTCGATCGCATGATATACGTTGGTGATTTTCATTTACCATTAATTCAACTCGTGATTAAAATTGAGTATTAATATCTGCAAAATGATGTACATTAAATTAGGGGATTGATAATGTATATAATATATAATATTATAATATTAAAGGTAAAATAAGTTAAAAAGATAAAAATTTTAAGTTATAAAATAAGTTCGATGATAAATATTTATTAATATTATGTACGATAATAATAATATTTTTCTCAACTTTTCTTCACTCGATTCTCTAATAATTCACTTTGCTACGCGAGAAAAATCGATATCCATTACGCAGATATACTCTTAGCTAAGCTTGAGACATATTATCGTCATTATATAACTCACGCGAAGGGTTAATAATGTATTTTTATCTTAATTTAATTTCGCTAATCTTGCGCATAGTTTGCAGCGAACGTTTCCCCCTCCTCCCTCGCCGGATTACCTGTACATAATGCAGAAAATTTTCGCTTGAAACGCCGTTAGAGGCGATCGTATCTTCCCCGACGAAACTCTCGAAGGTCGAATATACCGAGAACCCAGCCTCGTTACGAAGTTTCTCGTTACGAAGCACCTTCTAGTTCCGCCTTCGTACGGGGTAAACTATCGGATGGGATAGGAGCGAGTGAGCCCGCGGATGAGCCCGGGACCCGAGATTGAATTCAGGGAAAATTAACGGATATTGTTTATAAGTGGAATCCCGCTGCGCGAGCGCGCGCGCGCGCGCGCACATTACAGATTGACATTACTTGCAAGAGTGATTATCGGTATGTCGAGAGGCCGATCCCGTCTCGTCGGATCGCGCGGCGTCGGCTGCATTCCTATCCGAATTTGCGTTCAACTCCCGTAATCCCCGAACGCGTATAGAAGTGATGGCGATGTTTTGAGCATTCGCACATAATTACGTGTGACGAGGCAAAAGCTAGCGAATTTCTGAATTGAAGAGGCGTATATACCTTCCGAAGACTAAATCCACATCACGCTATTTGCGAGATTTCAGTGGAACCTAATATATTACTGATTCTCTAGACAAAAATGGAAAAAAAATAGAGCTAAATTAATATTTTTATTAATTTATACTATTTGTATATATTATAGTAGTTATTATAATTTTATCTTTTATTCTTTAGAATTCTCTAGGATATTACATGCCGCATTTCTAAATATACGGTTGGAAGTTATTAAATAAATAAAAAATGTAATTAAATGATTTTGTGTGTGTATGTGTGCGCGTGCGTGTAAAAACGATTTATCTATGTATAAGTACAAAATCCAAAATTATATTTATAAAACAATTTGAAAAAGTACACTTTGAGATACAACTTTAATATAAAACTTTTGTTACCAAACTAGAAAATCATAATTATCTTTGGGTAATTGCTAATCGATCGCCGCCAATCTATGATCATGCACGGAACTGTATCAATAGAGTGAGGGAATGTCATTGCCATAAGGCTTGGCGCGCGCTATTGATAAATCTTCGATGACAGCTCGATTGAACGAAAATCACGTCAGCGTCACATACAGCCGCGGTAGGAGGATATTACCGTTCCATAACGTTATTCATTTATCAACTATTCATATCCAGAGCTTGAGAAATGTTCGTACGCAAACGTCATCTCATACGTATTTCATTCCGCATACGTGAAAATCGCTATACGCGTCTTATTTTTTCACACTATTTTAAATGCGTGTTATTTGAACAAAGCGAGAAGTTGCAACGAAACAAGCTTTAACAAAAAACATAAGAGAGAAATGACATATTATTTTTATTCTAATTATTCTTTTATATGATAGTGAACATAAATGTACTCCGACATTTTGACAATCTGCACGTCCGAGTATCTCCGGTTATCTCCCATATCGTAGAACAGAATCTATGAAACGCCGGTTCACCGAGGTGTGGCGAACCGCTGATTAGCAGAAGTCAAGCTGCGGATTAATAGCGTTTACCGATCCGCATTAGTTACGGTTAGTACATTTCAACGCGGTGCCTTGAAATTAGGCACGTACGATAATTAGACGGCGAGCTCCACAGCACTATTCCGCTGGTCATCGCAGAGACCATACGCGCTAAAGGATAATTCGTATGGTCAATAGTTACTGTGCGCTTGCCGACCAGTCAAGATTTAATCGATCATTAGCTGCTTAAATGAAGAAGTTGCAAAGTCTAATATTTTTAGCATGATTCTCCGGTTTTATAAAATCATCGACACGTACGTAACTTTTACAGAATGTGCGTATAATTTAATTTTATTTGGTATAGAAGTAATCTTAATTGGTATAAAAGATATCAATATTAATACCGTTAACTCTTCGAAAAATTTGAAACATTAAACACATCTTTATATATTTTTGAAAATCTAAATGTGTCTCACACAATTCTAAAAGTCTATGTCTAGAAAGTTTAACATTATCCTTGGATATCATTGTTCGTCTAGACAGCAGAGGATCAATCGATCGCAAGCAATTTGTCCCAGAGAACGTCCCAACGTCCGGGGCGTTCGCGAAAAGCGAAGAGGGATCTTGATTCTTCGCCGAGGGTACGCGGCGCGGAAGTGGATAACGACCGCGGTGGAAAAAACTTTTAAAGTAAATATCGTAAAAATTCATTTCCTGCCGGCAATACGTTTCTATTCGTTCCCGCTCGTTCCCACTGTCTCCTTCTCCACCACCTCCTTCCCTTCTGTTGCTCGTTTTTGCTTCTTTTGCTCGCGTTCCCGCCTTTGCACGCTCGAATACAATAATCCCGGTATGGGAGTTCCCGTATTTGCGAGCATTAGGTAGGTTCGAAGCAAGGGATGGGAGTTGGGTGGATAGCCAGGGAAAAGGCAGATACAGGTGTTAGCATACATCGTTTAAAGCGAGCCAGTTTTTTTACAGTGAAATTAAAACAAGCGACCATACGCGAACAGAGAACGGTTAGCGGATATTCATCGACAACAATCAGTTTCGCGGCATTGAAAATATTGACACTCATCTTAAGTACATTTCGATATAGGTTCGATTTCATATCCGGCGAGCGATTGAAAATGTTGTTCGCAAATATCTTCCGAAATAAATGAATGCACGCCGCATCCGGTCGCCCAAGGAATTTTCACAATTTCGAGGGAACCTGTACAATACTTCTCGTCAACACATTTTTCAAGAAACGGCGACAAACGCTCCGGCTCGAAAAATGTCTCCTGTCTGATATTGGCGGAACTTTTCCGATTCGCCATTGGCAATGTAAACTCGCCTCTACGTGCATTATGCATGCCAGGAAATAGAACGAGTAGAGCGACCTGCACACATACGCGTATCGAACCCGCGAATGTGTCGGGGTGGCTCAGCCGGAGCCCGGAATTCGGATAATCATGTTACAGTGAACGAGTTGTAAAATTCATGCCTCGTAAATACGAAATCTCCATTGATAATGGAAGAATGGTCTGATAACCGTTGGCTTTTTTTTTTCTCACCAGTGTACAACTAGTTTCGAAAATGATATATTTACATTTCTCTCGCGTACTCGCAATAAAATAAAAATTACTAGATTTATTTAAGATAAATTTTATTTCTAGAAAAATGGAATTAATTTTAACGCAAACAAAATCACAATCAATTTTGCTCACGGAACTTTATTCTGTATGATTGACTCACTGATATTGCTACAAACCTTCACACCGTTATACATTGATTAAAAATTTTCTGTTTTCGAAATGCTTTCTCTTTCGCCACTGTAAATCGTTATTAGAAGCAAAATTACACATGATAATAGCACGCTCGTGATTTTACAATTAATTCGTCTCCGGTGACTATAATTCAAGATTTGCCATGCTCGTCACGCATGTCTTGTCATTATGACATCGATGACAACATATAGTAATCGCCAATACCACGTTTGTACGATCTGGTTAATGTTGATTGACGCCCTATGTACGCATACGGAGGATGCTCCTCGTCGTATGCACACACAGGAAGTATCGGAGCCGAGAGGATATGCATCGAGCCATCAGGCCATAATTAAACCAACACGTGCCATGACTGTTTGCCTCCGCATAGCCGGACAGCCTGTGTATAGTACTATAAATGCAACTAATCAAATCTATGGCGGGACCCAAAGCAAAATCGATTTCGAAGTGCGCGCAGAACATTTCTTGACTATATATTGAAAATGAAATTCGCATAAAATAAAGCGATCGATATTAATTTTGTGCAGTTCACAACGACATAATAATTCAATGCTGCGCGCTTTACAATAAAATGATATTCCCTGATACTTCTTTGCAGAGCAATATCGTAACTTAATAACTTTTTATTGAAATAATTATTGCTCTTTAAAACGCAAATTATTTTCTTTGTTAATGAGCAAGCATGTCGTAGAGAATTTCACATGACTCTGCTTGAACTTACTAAACCGTCGACAATATTTTGTTTCTGAGAAAACAAAAGAGGGAAGGCCTCGCTTCGCGTCGAGGAGGACACACCACTTGCCTGACAGGATAAACGACAAAGAATCGTTCTTCCTTTCTCCTTCATCGTCTCATCGATGTTTACTACTCAAGGGAAGAGTAGTATAACCCCTGTACGCGGTCCAAACGAGGAATCTGAAATTCTCCATTTTATCCCTTTCTCTCATCATCTGACTTGTCTTGCCAGGGGACGCAGAAGGCGGAGGGAATTGGGGGTGGGTCGAAAGTCAATAATCTTCAAGTAATCCGTCTTTCCGGCGAAAGCTATTTTCATTGTACTCCAGATTCGCGGCGAGTCACGATTTAGGAGGGGAGGGGGAGGGGGATGGTGCGTTAATCAACTAAAAGCCGGTAGTCTGCGTTTACACACCGCGTCTCAATAGACGCTATCGTCTCTACCTCGCATACCGATAACTCCGCCCGACGGGGATGCATACATAAACGCGCGCGCGCGTGCAGTTGACTCGCACTTGATTCTGTAATCAGCCCACACCGTTGAGTGATAGCCCATATTTACTTATTGCGTGCCATCGATCACTCAAGATTCTAGATAGAGCCCTTGCGTGTCATACGACGCGACAAGCTCATATCGTTGGGACGACGGATTCGGCGGCCATAATTGCGATTTGTCGTCGCGTCGTGATAACACAACAAAGAACTGATATAACAAAACGTGTGATAGAAAATCGATCTTTTTTTCGTGTTCTAAATTGACGTTCAATTATCGTCGAAATTCCCCGAGGAATTGCACGTAGATTCACAGTTGCGATTAACGCACATGCAAATTGCAAGTTCGCCGTGTAACGTCAGTTGCTCGCGATTTGCAAATGAGTAAAAAATCGCTGAACAAGCATTAAGGGATAATCGAAACTTCCGGCGAACAGTTACGGCCTGTCATATTCAGAAAGGAGCGTGTAAATGCGCTGGACGGGGGAATAGTTACGATTGCGATAGCGTGCAGCGGCACAGAAGATACGATTTCGCGCGGATATCTATGTAGAAAGAGGAGCAACGTATCGAGATAGAAACGACGGCGAGAGCGAGGAGCGAGGGAAAACATTGTGCACGCTGCCGTAACTTCGCGTCACGGCCGGTGAGCTTCATCGATCACCGGCCAACTCAATTTGTCTCCATTGATACCAATCTGCTGAGCAAGCTCGGTCACTCTGTATACCTCTTTCTCCCCTCTCTCCATCTCTTTCTCACTCGCCTGCTCGCTCTTCCTCCATCGGCTAAAATCTCACTATCGCGGGAGGACGGAACGCGTGCTAAACACTCTGGGATGCTGGGAGCCTCCGCATAATGCACGCGTGAAAGAGAACTCACATGCAAATCTTTCGTTTAGTCTGTTTATTTGCACGCGTCGCTGCATTCATCTTTAGCGCGCTCATCTATTTCGACGTGTAAAACGTGGAATTACAAATTTCGTTCGAGACAGCTCAAAGGAATTAATGATTTCCGTGCAACTGCTAAGCGATTCTAAACCGCATGGCCACAAATAACGCTTCGCAAAAGTTACATGTGTAATAATCGCATTGATTAAGTTTCGCGAATGTCGCGTAAGTAATCTACCGGCTAACTATACACCGACCGACTCGAGCGCGTTACAAATCGTGCAATGTTAATCAACATAATTAAACCATCCCTTACGATCGTGGCGAATCCAATGGTTTCTAACGGTTGGAGCCAGTTCCGCCCGAAAAGTCTCACCATCATACGCGAGCCGTAGACACCTTGGACCGATAAGCATTCGGCTTCGCTGTGAGACTGTGGATGTGGATACGTGCAGAAACACGTGTGTTGTAGAAGCGTGAGAGAAACCGAGCAACGAGACCGTGTCGAACGAGCCATGGCACGGGAAATGGGGACGGAAAGCGGAAAGTGAGGCGGGGACCGGTACAGACACGGTACGAAACGGGTTTCTATCAAATTATAAGTTGTCACACGGATGACGACGCAGCGCAGCCGAGCTGACTCCGGGCTTAGCTTTCCCAGTTAACGCCGCCGCCAATCAGACTCGCCTCCAATCTCCTCCCTTTTCATCCTTTCGTTCTACAACCCTAACTCGCGCCGCGCGTTCTCTCTGTTCGTTCTCTTCCTTTCTGTCTCTCTCTCTCTCTCTTTCTCTATTCTATCTATCTCTCTTTATCTTCCTTTGCCCCCATCATTCGTCTCTATGTCCATCCTTCTTTGTTTCTCTGCCATCCTCCCCCTTCTCTTCCGTCATTCAACCCTCTTCCCCTTTTTCCGCTGTTCTCTCGTTTACCTCGGCGCTTCGTACCGTGGTCTTTCCGCTTCTTGAGCGCTCGCATGGAAGGAAGCAAGAACTCTACTCGTAGGCGCATCGCAGCTGGCGGGCTCGGCATTTGCATGCGAGGAATTTATAATTGGGCAATGTTTATCTTATGCCGGTAGAACTACCACCGCTGTAACTACGGCAAGCCGAGGAAAAGATAGCCTCAACCCGGTTGGCTCGTTAGTCTGTCGGATAAATCGGCACGCAAACGAGTCGACGCCAGACAGCGACTTTTCCAAACGAAGAAAGTCTACGAACTATATAGTTTCTCTTGTATCATTATACTACACAAAGATAAATTATATAATTCAATCTTAGTTATTTTTATTTAAAATACGACTTAAAAACCTTGAAGAAAAATGCTATAAAATGCATTAAACGTATCTGTTATTAGTTGTTCTTAATGGTAAAAAAATTTTTAAACCTAAGAAGTTTAATTATTATCTTTTAATAACTTTACAGTTTTATAATTCAATTATTTTACAATAATATGTTAATCTGAACTGTCATATGAATAAATCAAACAATTAAGAAAAAAGTCAATACAGCTAGATCTTAATGCCTAACAATATTTCTATGTACATTTTAATTATTTTAATTTTTAAAATAAAAAAACATTGATTTACATAGCTTTTATAGGCTAATGACTTGTAATGAGTCGTGCAATATTACATGAAGCTAGACGCGTGAAAATAGAGTTTTAAAAATTATTGCTCTCCGGATCCATCGAGTTGCCAAAAGTATTTCAGGCTGTATTCCAAGGTGAAGTTGCGAATGAGGACCGCCGCGCGATTTGGCAGTTCTTCCGTTCTGCGTGAGCCCCCGTGTCGAGGGTGAAAAGATATCGCGATATTATACGATGATAATGGGGACCGCTCAATAACATCGTGAAGAATAATAGCAGTGGCATTGTACTTAATAGCCAGGGTATTCTACAGAGGGAATCAAGACTCCGGTTTATCGCTGGTAGGCATTAGGGTTCCTCGGTAACGAATAGTCATGTCAAGTCGGCCTGCAGGTTGCTCTTCCACTTTGCGAAGCCTTGATGTTATGGCCATAATGAGACAAATTGACGGCAGAAGACACTTAATTCTATATTTTTATATAAACGAAGAAAAATATTATGCCATAAAATATCGTTGCAATAATTGTAAGACGTTATGTAGCATAAAACGTCTTTAATCGTAATTATTCGCGAGGTGATTGTAAATTAGTTTTATTTCATACTGTTGAAACATGTACAAAGAAAAAAAAAATCAAACAATGAACAGTATATGTTCTGTCATTTTTTAAATTTTCTGCTTTTTATAAATAATTTAGAGAATATTACACATAGAATAATTTTATAATATATGATATTGAGAAATACTTGTCTTCCTTATTTAATATATGATAACGAAGAGCGATAAAAAAATATCATACAAGATTAATAGAAATAAGTGTGCCATTATAGCACATTTGTTTAAAAATACATGAAATATCTAATAAATAAGACCAAAAGAGAGTAACACAAGTATATCAGAAAGTCGTGATTCAGGTGTGCTTTTGATGCCTTGGCATTTCAAAACAAATATTCTCACTTTTCCTTTACAAACGTTTATCGGTACACATTTCTCCTTCATCTCGCGTACCATCATAAATTTTCAACTCGAATAATTCCCAACGAATTTCCATAAGAGCTTACCCGCGATTTATTATAAACGCATTACGCTCCATGGTGATGGCCCTTTTTTACCCTAATCCCAAGCATCAGCTCTCCTCGCGGGAAAGGAGCCACGCAAGATTCGCGTTCCCATCCTTTCAAAGAGGATTTCTTTTCGAACTTACGTCCTCTGGACGGGTTCGAGCCCCGACAACAACGGGGCTTGAGTTCTTTCGCGACAGATTCGTGAACGTATTTATGCTAGATAATCACTCAAGAGAGGAGTTTCCTTATCGTGGATTAATGACAGTGTACGGAAACACCCTAAAAGCTGCCTTTGAAAATATAACATTATTATATCCAGCCTGCTTTGTATTCTCCATAATAATAGCAATAGCATAATGAAATATGATACAATCAATACAAGAAATACAATGAAATGTCAAACGCATTTTTAAGAAAATTATTTTTACTATACACTTACGCAGTTTGACGTACATGTAAGAAAAATTAAATTAAAAAGCGTAAAGAAAGTAGATTTTCTATTCTAACATTTGAAGTTTTCGACAAGTAATACCGGAAACATAATCGAAACATGTTAAGTAACAAGAGTCGCTAATTTATCCCATTCTCGTACAGTTGATCCAACAATCGATCGTTTGTAGCATGGATCACGTACGCATGTTGACGTCAAATGCTACGACATTCCGCATCCGTCGATCGCGGGATCGCGTTGCCACGCCACGACGCGTCGAAGAGTCACAAGTTGCCAGCTAATGTTTGCAATTTGCCCAAGCGTGGTGAATCCCACCGGCGAGCAAACTGGGTGGCCGATGCGGAAGGATTCCTAAAGCATCCCCGGCAAGCACGGCGCACTCTCTAGCCGCCGTCACCGCCATTCTGGTAGCAACGACAGCGATAACGGATAGCGCAGCAGCAGCAGCAGCAGCACCAACCAGCACGCCGCATCAAGTATCACTCTATTTACCCGTCAAATATTTGTGCTTTTACCGTGGAGCGCCGTATCCGAAGACCCTCTCTTCTCCTCTCCTCTCCCTCACCGTCCTGCTCTTAGCTATCCACTCTATCCTCTAGTGCCACTTTGTATACAGTGAGCACTGTCGGTGCTGAATTTCCCTAACGAAAACTTGCCGAAAATTTGCAATTCGTAAAGCTCGCGATGAAGGGAGAAAGAGAGAGAGAGAGAGAGAGAGAGAGAGAGAGAGAGAGAGAGAGAGAGAGAGAGAGAGAGAGAGAGAGAGAGAGAGCAACGGGCCCTTACTTGCCGCGTGGACGAAGAGACAACAAAAACTTCAAAATGATGACTTCAATGTTGAAACTGAAATTGAGAGACAGTTTTGTTAGATATTAGAGAAAAGAGGAGAAAAAGCATATTTTTCATCCATGTGTTTCAATTCTTTGCAATTTTTAAATGTATGTATTTAAATTCATATTTTTAAGCGTAGTATTAAAGACATAAAAGAATGAAATTACATATTGCATATCTTACAGAGATATAAATTCTAAAGCAATTGTGTGTGTGTGTCTGCGTATTATAGTGAGTTACCATTTGTAAAAAGATATAGAAAGATAGAAAATTTTTTTCATTAATATTAATAATATCATAACTTTATTATTAACCTTTTTTAAATCTACTTATATAATTATATTGTTTGTCTCAGTAGTATCTTCTATTAGAATCCATAAGAGAGATTTTTAAATTAGTTCAAATCAATCGATCTGAATATCGCAGACAGCCGTTTCTGTATCTGAAATAGATGGCAGAAATAGAACAAAGGACTCGTAACATGTGCCAAAAATAAAGGTTTCTTCAAAAAGAAACGGAGAAATGACGATGGCAAGCATCAAGGTGCCGTAGGCTGGTCACGAATGTGACGCACGAACAGGTACCGCATGGCCGTCCTTCTTTCTTCCTCCTTCTTCTCTATCTCCTCTTCCTCTTCGTTTCTTCTCTTTTGGCCCCTTCGGCCGGCCACTCCCGGGAATCCTAATATCTACGTTTGACGTCATGCCAAATACTTACCCTTACTCGTCTGGAATAAGGCAACGGGCGACGGGCGCCGCAATAGGCGACGGTAGCAAACGGACGAGATCGGAAAGGAAGAAAAATAACGGCCAGCAATGCGGACATTTAGAATCTCTCTGACGACGTATTGTGCCTTACATGCACATCCGTTCTACCGGAACGAAACGGTCGTCATTAAACATCCGGCGTAATAACCATAATTCTGCTTTCAACTCCGACCGTATTCGACGAACGTAAGTCGTGCGCGACGATCTCACACGACGAATTTAAAATCAGGGGGACACGTTGTAAAACCATGTAACGCTTGTTCGTAACAACCATCGAATAGTAAGCAATAGAATTGGTACAGAACCTGGTTGTCAATATAAATAAACTCCTAATCTCGGACGTGAAATTACTATTCGTAACTCATTTTGTAACATTGTTCAATTGTCAAAGAAAATCAAGTCCGTAAATCCCGATAGAAACTCCGATAGCTGCGCGACACGTCAATTCGAGCGCGTTACTTTTCACTGCACGAAACACATCCCTCTGTAAAATCGACGGAGTTTGCACCTTCCGAATTCAGTCCGGTCGGATGATCGCGATGGAAATCAGAATTATCGGGAGCATGGCAGCCGTGTTATGATGGCTAGAAACGTACGGACAGGAGGCTCGAATGCAGACCGTCCGATTTGAATACGTAACTGGCCGGATATAAACGAGCCTATGAATAAAATTTAAATTCCAATCACAGTGACCGAACAATGCAACAATATGCGCGGTCGCACGGTAGCAATTGTGTCATATAACGCGAAACGCGACGAATGTTCTGCCGTCGAGGCGCGAAGAAACTGCCTGCGAACATCGGCGTAAGGCGAAGTTCAGGTATGACCCTCCCAATAACATCTCGATTAAAAATACGAGTGCAGTACAACGCTCGATGCAAGATAAAAATATTTTTTTAATATTAGTATTTTTCATATCACGAATCTTTATCTTTGTACGCAACGCATATTTTTTTCTTTCCCTACTCAATTATCGAGAAAAAGCTATTGATAAATTCGATACCGACAGATTTTATCAGCCGACGAACGCGCTGGGAATCTCGTGTCGAAAAGCAAACGTTATAATTGCCACGTAATTATGCGCATTTTAATTTGCAAGCGCGCGTTTACCATCGGCCATCCTCGTTCTCTTCTCTCCTCCACCCCTTTGGCCTCTTATACATACATGCACAAGTGAAATCCCAGCAAATTACAATCATGCCTATTTGACGTGCGCGACGGTTTGATTTATTAATCATCGACTCTCGCCGCGGGACACGGTCCCGTATATTTTCACACCACGCCGTAATTTTCTCCGTTGGCATACACGTTGTAATATTTATGTCCAAGTGCGGGGCGCGGCATCGCATTATCCCCGATCCTCTCGCCAACCCTCGCCGATCAAACCCCTTCGCGTATTCTGAACGCGGATGGGAGATGGGCGAGTCGTTTGACGCAAACGGTTCGATGGAAACGCGAAAACGATCGATTAGCCGCGACGGACAATGACTGTTATCTTTATCAGCGAATTTATGCAAATTAACGGTGCCGAAAACGCGCGTTCGTTTGTTCGTTTGAACGCGTCGAATAGAACAGTGGAACGGAAGAGGGAAACCCGTTGGTCCGCACGTAATTTTCGCGCCGGCGATTTTAATCGTGATTCCGCGTTTTTATTATTCCTTCGCATCTCGATGTCGCCGTCGCGTTGATTGGTGCGAACGCGAAAACGATTGGGATTGACGCGAACGTCACCTCGCCGATGCGGCCCTCGTTAACGTCGGCGCATCCGTATAGACGTGGCTGCAACCTGCATGTAAATCGCGATAATGTCGGACATATGTAATGGAATGTAACGTTGAATGACGCTAATGAGTAAATAATATGCGCACAATATTAACGTTCACAAACAACTCGGTTCGTTATGCTTTGTTGCCGCCGGCGGAACGTTTAATTATTGATATTTGCCACGATTCTGATAAAATGAACGGTGCCGTTACTCGCCCGTTTAACGAACGACTTATGCGCGTTGTACCGCGTATTCTATTTGCACAAAACAACCGACGAATGATAGGATGATTACTAAAACTCTATGAATTCGTAACTGCCACGAAACTGTGTACTTTTATCATCCGTTATTATCGTTTTACGGTAAATTTACCCAAATTTGTATCTCGAACTTTCCCTAACAATATATGCGATGTCACATGTTTTCCTCGCGTATTCTTAAGTTAATTTGATATTTATCGAATAATTAAATAGTTTTAAATATTGGATTATTTGTATTAGTAAAACATGATTCAATTTTGATGTACATTTTCTACAATTTTCTAGAGAATATAACTTTTATTTTTTTATTATAACACGCAAAACAACAACACACACGCGTACACAGTTTTATAATTATTTATGCAATTATAAAGAATTATAAATATCACCTGGCAAATTCAAATGGCATCAATATGTTATTTAATTTGTTTGAATGAGGGTTCACGCTAACAGAATTACACCCTAGCAGTCTGATTATATCACAGCCCTCTGATTAACAGACTTTGCTTCGATTCAAGGGGTGCAATGAAGTGCGCTATATCAGCGCTATATCAGCATATTCTGCAAAGTTTCACGGATCAACAAATGTGTTGGCGATAGTACGTTTTGTAGATCAGGATGAGATATATGAAACAAAGAGAAAGTCTCATGAGTTTATTGTTTTGAAAATTTTGATGCATTATTCATATATAACATTATATATCATTAGTTTCTTAGTTATTTAGTTACTTAGTTCCTTTTAATCTTCGGAAGTGCCATGTATAATATATTATCTCATATAGCGATTTTTATCGTATTTTATCATTTCTTCTGTATTGCAGTAATAATTGTGTATACATATATACACGTACATATTATTCTTTTTATTTTATACTAATATATTTTTTATTTATGTTGAAGATCCAAACTACATTTGATTATCTGTAATGTAATACCTTTTGTATAAATTAATTTCAAAATCTAATTTTAAAATAAAACTATAAATCGATAATTAAATACTTTAAAAACTTATTTATTGATTTTATCAATATTTTTAAGTGAATAAAGTTAAAATATCTGTAAATGCAATGGAGTATCACGAAATAAGCTGTGACGTATAAGAGATTTCAGATTTTGGCAAAATCGTAGAATAGGGAAAATCGTCGCCAGGGGAAAGGATGGCGCGTGGGAGTGAAGTGAGGATATAAACAACCGGTGGAGTAAAAGTCGCATACGAAACTCGGAGTAACTTATCACTTTCTCTTAATCGGGATCAGCCGCGCGATGGTACCGGCGACATTCGAGTCTCGTCGCGTTAAATATTCAGAAGAAGGTCTACTACCGGTGTAAATCAGAGAACCAACCGCCTTCTGCTAACCCTTATCCGAGACACGACGCATTGCTCCCACGTGGATGCTGCCGTTGCTTGCCTCCCTTTCTCGCACACTCCCCATCGTTGGACGGTCAATGAGATCCGACTTGAGAGAAGTAAGTAGAAGCAACAAAATAAGTTTAAACGAGCCGGAAAAGCTGTAGAGTGCAAATAAATAATTGATCACGCGACGATAAATCCATGCAAAAAAACCTGTAATTCTTTCAAACTTGTAAATCGCGGACAACTTATTAATTAAAAACTAACTCTGAACGTGTTACGTATAAATTTTGTTGTTATGGAACAATGTTTCAAAAGAAACAAAAATAAGATTTATAAATGCAAAAAAATTATGGATGTTAAATTCTTTATTGTTTCGAAGATATATATATACATTATATATTATATTATAGATAAATGTCTCACATAATATTTGTTAATAAATATTAATTAACATAATATATATTATGTGACATTGTCGCAAAGTATTAGTACTTACATTACAAATATTTTAAGCTAATTTTGTCAAATTGATCTTACATATAAATGAAAAATTTAGCGAAAAACATTATGTGCTTGTGTCGGTAATACTTAATAGAGCGACTTTGATCGCTACTCGGCCTTTGCTCGTAACGCTCGCGTCGTGAATACAAATAAGCCCCATAATTCGGATTAAGGGAATACTTCCGCCTGCTTTTGATTCCAGCGGATAATAACGCAAACGGCGGTAAATCAAGATGATCGATGTCATGCGGTGCATGCGAGGATTCCAGGGAAGTAGGATCGAGGGTGGTGAATCCTCCAAGGAACGTAGGGGAAAAGAGACAGGCGGGTGGATAGCGGGCTGCAGGAGCTGAGACAGAGGAGGCTAGCTATTACTATCAATTTGCATGCCTCCGGTCATTCGGCCTGCCTTTATCGTCCTTTCATCTTGGCGATACCGGAGGCTTATTTCCGCCCATATATTTCTCAACCCCAATAAGAGATCCCGCCTTCTGCTTTTCTCTATTTCCCCTTGAGGACACTCTCAAGGAACTTCGTGCCAGGGCGCGAAAATTCCTGTTGTACGCTCCTATACATCAACGTCAATGATTTTAACAAAATTAACTCAAGGGATTAGAGATTTTGAAATATAACACATGAGAATATAAAAAAATCTTAAAAGAAATAGTAAACTCTAATAACAAAATTTATTCTAATATTAAAAATATTATAAGACTTATTTTTACAATTCAACAAATACAATTTTGAAGCAATAAATAAATAAATTAGTCGATTAATCGTTCATAATTTAAAATATTTAAAAAAGAAATGTTATTCAGTTTTTATTAATTACTAATCATCATGATAGAGTTGAATACACGAATACATTTTAATTGATCTTTTATTTATTTTCAGTAAATTTAACTTAATAAACTTGACGTGTAATTTATATATTTTTTTATATACATATAATGCTATCATATCAATTTGTTCAGCAAACTCTTGTTTGGTTAATGTAAAAATATCTGGCATGACTTGCCTTTTTTCTATTGCGTCTGAGAGCACTTCATCTCCCTCTTGCCGGAAATTGCAAAATCATCACTTGATAGGGTAGCGGGAAGCAGAGTCGAATCGTTAGAAAACTTGTACAGCCGGATCTCTTCTTTTGAGTGCCGCAACGCAAGGAGAAGCATGAAAAGGATCCTCGACTGGATACGCTTCCCGTACAGTCAAAGGCTTCGGCCCAAGAAGAAACTTGGTCAGCTGAAAAACAGCCAGATAGAAGGAACCCACTCGACCCAAAAAACATTTAACGAGACCGCCAACGAAATAGCGCGTCCAAGCGCGAATATGACGGAAATCGGATGTGTGCATTTCTCTCATCGCGGACCGACCGCAAGCGCGAATTTCGCGAATCCGTTTCTTTCCGATCAGCAAAAGTACGACTTGAAGCTTGAAACTCGCGAAACGTAACGCATTGAAAATCGTGCCACGAACAATTTTCCGCGAGCACGAATTATACTTTTGATCGTAACATAGATTTCATAAAATTCCAAACTAGACGAATACTTGATCGATATTACGTATGTTCGTGCAATTTCAAATACTAAACTCGACTAACTTCGAAAGTTAGAGAGAAATGGACGCTATCTCAAGGCATTCTCTATACGGCACAGTTAGATGATTTATGCTATGTATCGATAACATAATAATTCCATTCAATGATTCGAGGGAAACTTTGATTACAGCCGAAATTTCAGAAGTTTCATCTTACTCTGGACCATGTGTGTACGTTAATGCATTATCGAACAACGTCAGTCATCGCGTTTTTCGTCAACATACTTTTAACGAGTAATGCGAGAATCGCTGCGCTAATAGAGCAAAACTTTTTTTTATTAAATTTCTGTTACTGTACCTAGTGTTTAACCATCATTATTCGTCCGCGACAGAAGCGGACCGGATAGCGGGAATCATTCAAATTGTATTTATGAATTCTAAAGTTTTTCCGGCAAACCACAGCACGGTTGGATGTAGGAAACTTTAAATAAAATTCATTTGGGAGATTCGTGATCCGACATTACCATAAATTTGCAAGCTACCGGGTGCGCGGACTTGGAATTTATTTCAACTTCAACTACCGGGACATTCCCCAGAAAGAGAAAGAGAGAATCTCAGAATTCTATGCTGAATACACTTCTCGAGTTCTTTGCTATTATAATGGTACCTGTAAATTGCGACGATCGTAATGAGAACATTGGTAGGACCTTAAACATTATAGTATTTTTTACCAACTTTCACAAGCATTATTCATACTTTAAGTAAAGTTGACAAAATTCTGCATGAAGATTCTTTGATTTCATACATAAAATTTTTATGTTTAAAAAATAAATATATAAACTATATTAATAATTATATTAATAATAAAATGTGTTATAATGATATATATGTTATAATCATATTATATAATAGATATATTTGCTGCTTTTATTATAAATACACATTTATGTAAAAAAACTGTTAAAAATATCAAATATCATAAAAATCATAAAAAATATCAAATATCTTATAAATAATAAATATAAATTCAATCGACCTTAACAATCATTTTAAATTGCAGCAATTCTAATTGTTCAAAAAATACCGCATTAAAGCAACAAATGCGAAATAGTTTTCTTTATCGTATTTTTACAACTATAGCGTTTCCTGTGGCGTTCAATTTACGAAAGAATAAAAAGTATTATTCATTAGGTTTACCACCCTCCGTATCTTTTACTGGATGCCAAAAAGCACGGCATCTCTCACCACGATAATGCAAGCTCGCAATTATCCTTAAGAGTCGCCTGATATACACGCAAGCTCCGGCGATGTCCTAGCGGTGCTTTAATCTCCGACGACGGTGCCCCCGGACCAATTGTCTCCCTCATAAATTACCGAGGATCGTCGCCGAATTCCAGCCCGGAATTCGCAGTCGTCGCACTTAGGCGCACGTGTGCGTGTACTTGAGCGCGAAAATACGAGACGGCGCACGTGCATGAATTTACAAGGGAACTCGGGGCACGTAGACGGGTACGGCAAACACGCGGTATGCGCGCGTCGCCGGTCCTCTGCGTTGCGGGACAGTGCGTGCCGTCCGGATGCGTCGTGGCGCCGAGCGTCGTTAGAGGAAACGTCAGCGCGCCCGGAAACGGTCTTCTCGCGAAGCGACGAGCAGGGTGTCTCGTTTCCGTGCACGCGATGCAAAAGACGAGACGAGAAGCCGAGGAGGAGAAGACCGCGGAAGACCACGAAACGGAGCTTAGGTGTAATATTCTCACACCGGCAAAACGACCGTTCTACGATATTACAACCGCAATGCGTACCGTTCTTTCTGCAGCACATGCGCGCGACGTATATCGCCTCGTGTATCCGACCTACTGCTGATGGAAATGGCGACGGTAAAGCGGACAGACAGAGAAAGAAATTTAACGGATGAGAGAATCGAAGGATATGGAAAACGAAGGAACGAAGAGAAAGATAAAACGAGGGATCAAACAGGGGGTACCAAACGAGTAAATTTTGTACGATTGCCAACGTATCGCTAGAACCTAGGCGATGTTAAACGGTCAGCTAGATCGAGAAAGAAAACGCTTGAAAGTAAGATCGAAATCGATGAAATATATGGACTGCGGGAAGTGTCCATATATAGACGTATTTCATTGTTAAATTTTTTACATAAGTCCGTTTAGCCATCATTTGTCATGAAATATATAATACGTAATTTTGCTCTCGTCCACGCTTAATTAAGACGTTATATAAAATTGCCGAATTTATAAACAATTATGTCGTGCGTACGGAGGAATTTTTGATAGTATTTACCATATATTTCTTGCAAGCAACCTTCTATGATCATTAAACGACACTTTGCTGCAGTCAGTTTGCCCAGCTAAACGTTTACTCCTATTTGCCTTCTCAATGATGTCTCTTCTAGCCCTTCTCATTCTTTCCCCACGCGGAACATCGCCTTGGTACATTACGAGCGCAGATATTCGAATATGCCGCTCGCAGGGTATCAAGATACTAGTCGAGCACTAGGCTTGCTAGTGTACACGCTCTTACACGCCCACCAAGGCGAGAAAACGAAGTTACAGGGACGATGGAGCAGCGATAGCAACGGCAACCAATGAGCGGCTTCGAAGTGCAACGGTCCGGACGGATCGTAGGGTTGGCGGGTAACTATACGCGAGAGCTTCCAATTAACCCCCGCATTTAGACAATTTGAGCACAATAACATAGCCCAAGGGGTTCGTTGCACCGGCGAACGAGCGGAGAGTAAGTTGGCACGGTAGAAGGAGGCAGATCCTCTCCGCATGGCGCGCTCTTTCTTAATGCAGCTGCATTAATTAACCGCCGAAGTAAGGCACTCCGGAATATTTCTCTGTTACTCAGATCCGGAAAGAAGAGAACCCTCGACGATCCAGGAATATTTGGTAGCGAATTTCCCGAAAGAACTGGCGCGAATTCGCCGCCATGAATTTCTGCCTTACGCCATGCACGTTATTAAATATTGGCAATAAAATTGACAATATATGTCACCTGCCAAATCATGAATTGCAAAATTTGATTAAACGAATTAAACGAATTATATTTTTATGTCTGTGAATTTGTGACACAAAATCGATTTTCCACATAAGGTTTAGATATTGAGAAGGAAATCTTTTTCTACAATTGATATAATTCCTTTTTTTCTACACAGGTGATATATTTCAGATCTTACACATAAAAATAAAAAAGTATTTAAATTACGAAGAAACTTACTTTCTTTAAATTTCGTACATGTTTCGCACGTAATGCGGAAAAACTTTCGGATCGATTGAAAATCCGCACTAACGCACACTTTAATCCTCGGTCATTGGTCGCGCCGGTGGCACGTCGTCACGACGTTTTAAGGGGCTTCGTGTCTCTCATTTTCGCTATCCGGCGACGTTCTAGCTGAATCTTTCTCGATTTCTTCCGGAGCACATCTCTATTCTCGAAAACCCCGCCGGCAGTTCGTCGTAACGTTCCCTCGGGTAAAGACAGCCGCGACCCTTGCCCCCTGCAGGTCTTCGAGCCGCCATAAATGGTTTCATTCTCGACTCTACATCCTGATATAAAAATCTCTCCCTTAGATTCTCGCCGGCGCATCGCGTGTCGAAGAGGAACGGAGAAAGTGGAGCAACAGCGTGCGACGAACGAAACGACGAATGGAATCAGAAAAATGCAGGCATCTCCGGGGAAATTAACGTAATGAGGCAGTTCGATTCTTCGCCCAGCAGTGAAAAGGGAGATAGGATGGGTAGAAAGGGCGAGGGGGGGGGCGAAGAAAGGAGGAAGTCTGGAAGCCGAGAATACTATCGTCCTCCGCAGTCGTTCGCCATCGCGAAGTTATTGGTTCCTTCGAGATGCTTACTTCCGTAATTCGTCGGGATCGTCCGATGAGAGGCCGAGCGTCTCATTAAAATTAGAGTGGATCTTCAACGGTAAGGCTTCGCATTGATTACGGCGCGAGAGTGCCCGATATCGTTCTCTTCTCTTTTCAGCTGCAACAAATGCGTCGGACTTGTTCTTGGAAGATGATCGATTTTGGTTAATAAGTATAACGACTAGATCTCGAACTACTTTCTGGATACAATAAATGAGAACAGTCAGGAAGATAGCTGTCTAATGATTCCTGAAATATGAGTCGCGAAGCTTGTATTTAGTTTTGCGATTGTATGTACATACATTATTATCTGACATGCACTCGCTACTGAAATTGACGCCAACAAATCAATTATTCTTTTGGCAATATTGAAAATTTATTTTCTTTTAGGGAACTATAGAATTTCTACATTAAAATTAATTTTATTAACTGTCCAATATTTGTCTGGAATAAATAACGTATTTATGTGATTGCATTAAAGCTAATATAAAAGACGGCTGCATTTGTAATTACGAGGTATTCGCAGAGAACGAATTAAACACGCTGAATAAATATTTAATATAATTAACAAAATAGACTTGGTAACATTGTGCGAGTTGCAGACCGAAGTTGCTTCAACTCGGCGCGGAAACTTTTATTCGCCGATCGGCCGTTCAGCGAAAGTTGAGCGGGAGATCGCGCATTCAATGAGAAAACTTATTTGCGAGTTAACGAAAGGTATCTTTCCTCCGCGGCCTCGTCGAGATCGGACAATTATGCTAAAGAGACTGTTACCAAAATCACGATGTCTGCGTCGTTATTCGATTTTGCCTCGATCTCTCGGACAATGCCCGCGTGGTTCAAGCACTAACAATGCGAGGCTTGTCCACGATCGATTCAATTACATGACTCAAGAGGCATACGGAGCCTCATTTTTCATCGCTACCCATTATGGCGAATCCTTTTTAAACGTTCTTTCGCTCTCGACAAACAATGCCCATTTTTTGTGCGTAATAACAATCGGGCTCGCGCCTTTGTCTCTCGCTCTTGCTCGCTCGATCGCGAAGAGGGAACAAATGTGAATTAATAAAATGTCTCAACTGCATTAGATACATATTTCCCTGTTCCTTCGGCTTCACTCTCTCACTCGATCCCATCCCTTTTCCCTTTCGTTCCTGTCTTCGGTCTCTCTCGCGTCCCTTTGTCCCTCCCCTCCAGCACGGTCCTTTGCCTTTGAGCCGCCATAGCAGTTCAATTGTCCGCGAGAGGCGGGAGAAAGATTCTATTAAAAGTTGACGATGACGACGACGACGACGGATCCGGACTTGCGAGTTTTAATGCACTCGTTATAATCGGCCCTCTTACCGCGAAATGCCTAGCGAGCGCGCCTCCGTTCGTTACCCTTCAACGTTTCTACCCTCCTCCAATCTTCCTCCTGCATTCATCCCCCTCGGTAACTTTCGTTCTACACTTGCCGCGCCTTCTCGCGCGCGTCCTCGTAAATTGGGAAAATAATTTGCTGTTTTAAGAAGCGACGAGACTCCTCCCGAGTCCTCACCCTCCTGTCCTCACCGCCATCCCCGTCCAAATGCGAATTCTCTTTTTTAAGTACTGCAGTCTCATGACGGCCGGACATTCGCCTCGTCGCGATGCATTTGACGCCGTTGCCGTCGTCGACGTCGTTCCCGTCGTTCCGCTTTTAGCGTAAGGCGCCGTTTTCATCGCTCGTCTCGTCGGATAACTAATTTTCATAATCTTCGGCCGCGCGAGAAAGTCGCCTGGAAGAGAGGGACTTGCGCGACGAACGGCACGTCTTTTTATCCGAGTTCTTAAAGTTTAATTAAATTTTAATTTATCAATATCCGTCCACGGCCTCCAGCAAAAATGATGGATTTATTCTTAATACTAACGAGATTTTCCTTTTATCTTTTGTTAAAAGGATGTGTTAATACTGTATTTTATCCATCTGGTATATGCGTAAAAGAGTTAAATAGTCTGTCTCTGATTAAGAAAAATCATAACTGCTTCCGTCACGTATTTCTTCTGCTACTACACGTCCTGTAGTATTGAAAATATCTTGAAGTCTGGATTTATATATAATATTCATGTGTAATTTATTCGATCGATAATAATTTTGTTGTCGCGTATTTCTTAATTTTACGTATTTCTAAACAATGTATCTCTTGACGTTTGACATAAAGCAAAACTCGCTAATTGAAAAACTTATCCTTATCTAATCGCGTATCTGCTGAATTACGACGCTGTAAAAAAAAGTAGCGAATGAATTTTCAACTTGTGCGAGAACAACGGGATCTCGAATCAAACGGGGGAGAAGTGCACCGATAGCGGGGTAGGAGGAACGACGGTGAGCCAGCTTAATAATACAATCTGAGCATCATTAGCCGCGGTAATGGTGTGAACTTTTAATTAGTTGTGCAGTTTCATTCGGAAACACTTGCCCGAGCAGCGAATCCATTGTGTTTTTATTCATGACCCGTGAGATAGTCCTATCTTCTCTCCCGAGCCGTATTCGAACCGCTTCCATCCCGCGTTAACCAGAAACCCTTGGGCCCGTGGAGGGCAGGAAAACTTTAACTTTCTTTTGCCTTCTCCATCGGGGAGAACGAGATGTTATGTATTTGTCCATTAACACCCATGGACCCTCCGATAATCGGCTCAATATCTTAATCAAAGAACGAAAATAACTTTTATCCAGAATACAGAGTGGTTTAAACGACTCGATAGATACATAAGAAACATATGACTATAAATAGTATGCATTGCATAATGCTATTAGATAGAATACGATTAAATTTATAACAAAATGCGCAAAGAAAATTTTTTTTACATTATTTTTCACATTAACGCGTCAAAAGATGTTTTAAAAATGAAATAAAATATATCTTTTGTATTAATGTAACGTTATGCCTTATACCACATAATAAAAGCAACAAATGTATTGTTAAATAATGAAGTATTGCTTTTGCTTGTCACGAAAGAGAATACGCCAAAAATCGACAAGACAAGAGAAAGACTGAGAACAGAATAATTTATATTTTATTTCCCATTAATTTCATCAGAAAGGGTATCTTAAAAGCTGCAATCTCTTTCGGCAGACATTAAGGTGCTTTACCCGCGATCGTTCGGCAAATCAAATACTCGTAAATATTCTCGCATTTGCGATGAAAAGAGTCGACACTTTAACGTGCTCGTCGTAGCGATCGGTCAGAACAGCTAGGCATTCCCTCTCTAGATAATGGCAGAGGTCCTTAAAAGGATTCGGTTTACTAATCCCTTCACGATCCGCCTATAAACTCAAACACTCTTCGCCTCAAACCACTGTGGGTCATTCAATAGAAGCGACGGCATAAAACGGATTTGGATGGCTTTAATTACTCAGCTCTCGACTGGCGATGTAAATGACGGCCATTAAATCGCTTAGCTCGATGTTTACCTCAAAACCGCTAAAATGCGGGCGATAGAGCCGGAGAAATGACTGTGGCCGCACGTTGAACGAGCATTTTTATGCCGTGGGCATTTCGCGTCGATGATCGCGTGCATTTCAATTGAGTCCTCGCACAATATACACGGTAGAAATCAGCATTTCGAAATCTTGCGGCTCGACAAATTAGATTTAATATATACTTGTGTTGCAGATTCGTGAAAATCGTGAATAATTGTATCGATAGCGAAAAGACTATCTGTAAAAAAAAAAAAAATTGATTATTTTAGAGATCGCGGTGGCATGTGTAATTGCATTTTAATAAACTCGCTTTATTTGTTCGTATAAGAGCGTATAAAGGCTCTATGAGTGTTTGACAGTGCAATCCTAGAAATAACAGCAAACGACTCGAGTGCCAATTCCGGTTGATTAAAGCGTTGCGGGATATTCCGACGTGCAAAATTGGTTATTCGCGAGACGGCGCGCGGCAGCGTATTTTGCAAAAAATACGCAGAAAAAAATGGCTCGCCGTTTGCTTATAAACATGCAAATCGTGGGCGGCAGAGCGAAATTTTCATTACGCATCCCTCTCGTACGCCACCGCGTTCTCTCGGTTTCGCTTCGCGGCTCGTCGACGGTTTTTGCCTCTCACGCGCTAAATTCATCGATGGTTATCACCGTTCATCCGTTTTCCTTTTCATTCCGCGTATAGGACTCTCTGCGTCGAGTCGCATTCGCTATCAAATTCCGATCGTGCCTTTCTAATCCGTATTTTCGGGGAAAGTATAAATGAATTTTACTCCCGTTTGAGAGTTTTATCGAGCTGTAAAGTTTTCGGAACTTCAGAATTACACGTTATAACCAGATAACCACGTATAATTTTTTCCTCGTCGTTTTGCCTGTTCCCCCTGTTTCCCTTCGATGAGAAGGGAATCAAGAAAATTTAAACGACCAAACCGCGCGATATATTTCTTCGACGTTCACGTCGATTTGGCGGATCGCGTGATTGAACTCCCGAGTTGCAGAAAATAATGGCGGCCCTTTATCCGAGGGTCTCGCCGGATGAACTTCCAAATGATGCCAGATTATAGTGTCACGTAGTTCACAGGTTCCTCGACGTGGGCGAGGGGAGCCAGATATATTGTCTGTCGCACGCATCGCGTACGCGCGTATACGGATACCTGGGACCGACGAGCGTAACGCCGACGCGACAGATTGGTCGGGATAAATTAATTTCATTTACCGGTGATTTAGACGATCCGGCGCGATGTTGAAGGGAGCGTCATTTGACATCCTCCACGCTCGCAACGTCGCGTCGCGCCAAGGCTCGAATGGATGCCTTTAGCGTGTCTCGGACATCATTACGCAGTAAGTTAGGCGAACGTTAACAGAACCGCAATCTCTCAGTGGCACTAATGTTAGAGTATCAAGAATAAGTAAAATATAATGTCATTAATTATTTCAAATTTTTCAGTTTCTTTAAGAATTGCAGTATACACTATTAAAATTATAAATTGTTACGAAGACAATGTCGTGGCAGTAAATTAACAAATCTTAACAATACTTTTGTTTCACGATTATGCGAAAAAGTCTTTCTTTTTATATTTGAATTGTTAGAAGTTCCCATGTTTCTTTTATAGGAAAATACATTTATAGAATTAGATAGTGCTACATTTATTCTCCATTTATAGATTATAAGCGATTAAGGTAAATTCTAGTAATGGAAGTACTTGCGAGAAACTTTAGGAACAACGACCTTGACCATAAGCACGCTCGGCCGAACATTACATTCATCATCCGATGGCAGCGGAAATGTGTTGGCTAGCGGTGCCCCGCAACTTTCCGGCTCCTCTGTTCCGGTTTTAATACAATTACGGCAGAGAATCTAATATCCCACGAGAACAGGGCGTTTAATACAAAGGATGCGAGAACATCGTCGTAAGCGAAACGAGGATTTACGCGTCAGGAATAGTAAGCGGCAAGTGTTTCACAATGGAGAAGAAGTGACGAGAAAACAAAGCTAGATTATAAACTATGGCTTAAATTACGCGTAGTTTTAACAACATATGATATCAACAAGCGATGATCCGATAGACGGTGATTCATATTTCACGAAAATCTTAGCTCTAAATTCAATAAGTAATTTTAATTAGTTTTAATAATTAGAAGCGAAAAAGTTATCAAAATATACACAATGTTAATGACAAATATATCGTAAAAGTAATCATTATATAATGTTACGTCCAAAACATCAGCGCAGTCGACCAATAATTGCGTTCCACTCCACAGCCTGTAAAGCTCAATCAACTAGAAAGTAATTTTGATTTTGAGGTCAACATTGTGATAATTATCATTATAATGATACACATCATATTTTTCCTCTCATATGCATTCTTCGTCGTAACACGAGGGAAAAATCCGCCAACTGTTCCCCCGAGATGCTACAACCGTCGAGTGAGAGACAGGAATTTTTCTTGAAAAAAAATCTTATGATGCAAAGATTGTGCCGCTTCGCCGAGGCTCTTCAGAACGTGTAGCTATGATATTTTCCGCGTAGACCGAAATTATGCGGCGGCGTCGCAAGGTGCGGGCGCAATTATGCTTGAAAAACTTTTTTTTTGAGGGACGAGGGAAGAGGTGGAAAACACGGTGAGTTTAAGAAGTGACATTCGTCTCCCGAAATTAACCTCGGCCCGCACGTGCTCGCGATACGAAAAACGCCCCGTAGTTTTTCCTGCACCTCTCCAGCCTCCCTTCCGACCCGAAGACAACGAACGAATGCGACGCGAGGAGAATGAAATACGCCGAGAACACAGGCCGGGAGAGCCGGAGAAACGTAACAATGCGAACGCGAGATTCGCCAAAAGTTCCGAAAAATTATGTCGCGTGAAGATACATTTCCAGGTGGTTGGCTTATGCAACGAGTTAAAAGGCTTTCGCGAAAAAGTTGCGCTACGTGTAGATTTTACGAGTTGCGCTATTTGGCGTGTATATCCAGCTGTGAGACCTCTTATAGCCGCGGATCTAAATAACCAAGTTTAATCTCTTATAAAAGAGCAACACAGTCTCGTAAAACACGCGATCATTAATTACTACTATATCAAGACATCGTTTAATAAAAAACAAAGTAATATTTCTCAATAAAATCAGATATGCGAAATATAGAATATGTCTTTATTTCATGTTTTTACTTACTTACTTTTAGAAACTCTAAATATTTCTTTTCTATTAAAAGTAAGGAATTATTTATCCACAATATAATACGGCTTTATTTTGTGTTTTTATTTATATTTTTTGATATTTTCTCATTTCGTTTCCTTGAAACAGATATTTCCGTCTTCAATTTCTGTTACGAATATGTACTTTAATTTTATTCCTATCATGATGTACAAAGCCTGAAAATCTCTTCATTTTTATCCGCAAATTAGATTAAATAGTTCGTCGTTTTATCGCCTCTCGCATCATCCGAGGCTGTCGGATCCGGTAAACGCCAAATCAGCCACGAATTATAATTAAACTGAATCGCGCGGATCTAGCACGGTAGCTCATTTTGTTCCAATTTAGAATTTTCCGCGAGGCGAACGGGCACCCTTGAACAGTCAGCCAACCAGCCCACGCGCCAGGTAGGCTAGAACAGTGTAACGTGAAATTGGTACTTTGAAATTTCATTAGTGAAGTCAGGTGGCGTCACAGATTCAATTAGCTTTTTATTGGATTTCGAACTGTGCGAACTGTCAAAGCGGTAACCGCGCTAGCCGGCCTGCTCGCTGACTGGCTGGATACAGCAATGAATCCTGCTGCAGCAACGCGCGTACATCGCGCGTGTACGCCGGGACGGGCAGTCGCTTTGCCAACGAATCGATATTTTTACACCAACTCGGATAATCGTTTGCACAACTTTGTCGTGCCTTCGAATACCGTCGAAATAACTGATGGCTTTTCGAATGCCCGTGCAGTTGGTTTTACGCTTTTGCGGAAAACGCGCCGCTCGTCCGTTTATCTCCTTCGAAAAAACTCTCTCGTCTGACTTTCTGATAATTTATTTTGTAGCATTTAGTAAGGTTTAAATACCAAGCTAATCGAATAGTTAATTTGATCTTTACGTCTTGTAGACGTAATTTTGCACAATGTCTGCCAGAATCAATTAATGCACGACAAATATTTTATTTAGAAATACAATATATTTATATATTTTTTATATCTTTTATTAATAATATATTTATATATTTTAATTAATTTCTTATTAATACATTTTTTATTAATACATTGCAGATAGATTGATAAAAATCTGCAATCAATAGCTAACAAAAGCAGAGTTTGAAATCATGGATGTCAATTTATTTGCATATTAATAGACAAAATTCTTCTGCACTAGTGAAAAAAATGAATTCCCTGGCATTCTTCTATTTTGTCATCGTTAACGGCGTTCATGAAATACGAGAGAAAACAGAATTTGAAAGTCGGCAGAATTCGACCCCATGGCGGCCAGTACTGCTCGTGCATCATAAGTTTATGGTTCCACGATGGCATTTATAAGGTTTGCTCGACTTGCAAGTAACTTCAACCGCCGAACTTATCCCAGGCTTTTGGGGTGGCGATGCCGTGGAGCGCGTCATTACTACCATGATATATATACGGGGAAATATCCGTTAATGCGTTTTTGGGGTTCCTTATTGAAAAATATTGCGTTGATTCTGCATTAAAATGGCAGTTCATTGTCTTTCCCCCTTTCTCTCATAATTGTTTGATAGATATCTTCAGAGTTTGTTCAACGTGATAGTTTGATACTACGGAATATCTTTCTATAATAACAATTTGTTACAATTTGTACTTGATAGGTCGATTTAATTAAAATTAATTATACCGTGTTGAGGAGCGAGAAATTTGAATTGAAGTTAATTTAAATATCTTATCTCTACCTTGCTGCTGCAGATTTTACGTGGCAATAACAAAACAGCTAAAAATGTTTGAACCGTATACAGTTGACTGGTTTATATAGTTGATTGTGCCTCGCGTCCCTCCGTCCTCTTCTTCTTTCCACTCATCGGTGATCCCATAAATTAGGGTAGCCACCCTACCGTGTTTACCTCCCTGCAGGGAAACGGGACGATTTCGAACGCACGTCGCGGCGTTACGCTGCCCTGACGTCGGTGGGCTCGTCGATTCGACGGACCTCGGACTTTCTATCCCGCGATAAATCAGAGCGGACACGTTACATGCGAATGCGATGCGTTTTCTCTACGTGAAACTAGACCGGCCGGTAGTTTTATCAAGCGGCAACCGCAGCCGTGAATGGTAGTTACGCAGATCCCAACGCGACACTAAATTCACCAGGCAAAAAAAGAAGGAAGGAAACGTCTTTTTATTCCTCATGAGATTTTGTTAAGTCTAATTCCACGACTAGAGTTATTTTTGATCGAAGTGCGTTAATAGTCGATAACACGTAAAACGCACGTTTGATAACTAAAAGAATCCGATTTAACAGCGGTTTTAATCCTTTAACACTTTATTTACTTATATAGCAGAAACTCGAAGAAATTATTTTTAGACAAAACAGATCTAGAGAAAATACCTCTGTTTGATTTCTGTTCTACTAAACTTTAATTATCAATGTTAGAAAGTAGCGTTCTCTTTCCAAAACAACTGAGATTTATTTGCGTATCAATACGTATTATTTGCGAAGAAATATGAATACTTCAGATTTCTCGGAACAAATTGTAACAAGCGAAATATGCGAAACCGTCATATCCCATCGTGATAAAAATTCTCTTCGTCATCTATAGAAACAAATCCTAAATCCTGGCGAAAATTCGATATATATTCACAAATTTCAGCCACGTCGTTTATTCCTCACTTTCCACCGTCAAAACTACTCTTACGATAACATCGCCAGGCAGCGTAGCCTGTAATCGACTTTTCCTCTAAATGCGTTCCGCTTTTTTTCAAAAATTCAATTACGCGTCACTCCACGCGCGCGTACACACATAAACGTGGCTTCTAGATACACACGCACGTATATATTTCTATACATTTATATCGAAAATTTTCACGCGTGAAGAAGCGCGATTGACGTGAAAGAAAAAAAGAAAACTAAGTCGTATATCGCAACAGATTAATTAATAATCGCCGAGATGTCATGTAATCTCTCGGTCAAACAATTTTTGCGGTCGCATCAATATAGCTTCCGAAACAGTTCGGAAGCCTTAATCAGGCGGTCAATCTGCCTGGTTCTCAGCAAAACCGGAGATGGCAAACGCGGAACGTGTTTGCAGAGGATTTTACCTACAGGCAATTAGACGGAGTTATAATTAACCCGGGCGGAGCAGTGATTATGACATACGGACACCTACCACGCTCACGGTAGAGGCGAAGACTCGACCAAACGGCCAAACGTGGGTTTATGTCGTCGTATATCCTTGGATGTTTACCGGGCATTCATTGGACATCGCGGAGGATTTGTTTGCATTACGGATTACAACGGTACTCAAGCCCAAACTGGCCGACGTTCTCAGTACACTGACAGTTGACACTGCTTCCTCTTACGGAGACTTAATCTCGTAGCACGGTGACAAATTGGCGTTGATTGGGTTGGATGATCCCGTGATTACTGTCTCCTTCTTTGACGCGATTCCTCTAAATTCTGACAAACATTGGATAATTGAATGTATCGCATACAAATCATTCATTCGATTCACTCGATATTTTTTCATCTCGCGTCTTTTAGAAATCGTTCTACCAATAAGGCATTTGATTTGATGAGGCAAGCAGCTTGTGAAGGAGATGCATGATAGAAACATGTAATCAGGTTTCACCCGTCGAAACTGCAACTCGTAGATTTCTGATTAAAGCAGATTTCTTGAAAAAAAGAAGCTCGTCCAATATCGATTTCCGTCTATTCACTTTTACGACTTTTCTATTCAGCGGCGACATTCTGTATATATTTCGTTTCTACTCAATAACCTTATCTCGCTTCAGCTCGGAACTTTAATTACGAATCGACTTCTTATCAATATCGATAGGATTTTTTAAAAAAAAGGATCATCTCCATTTTTCATCGCTCGAAATGATTTTGATATCAAGAAGCATTCCGTGAGAGATGAGGCGATAATTTGCTTCTGACAAAAATTATCTATATAGATACAAAACCTCTAACTCCCTACATATATATTATATATAAAAAACTATTATCCGTAATCATGTAGATCGAAGATAAAGAAGAGGGAAATCCCTTACTTTATCATCCTTTTTTTCTGGTTTAAGAAAAGAGCTGATTATGTTATAAATATATGAAGTTGCGATACGCCATTTTTACGTGCGAAGAAATAAGTACTTTTAATGTCTCAATTTTATAATTTATTGAAAACGTAATTATATATAAGTTCAATTACATAGGCAATCGTAGCATCAATGTATTATCTCAATATTTTACAATAATACAACTAACGCTATTTTTAATTTATGCATATTAAATAAGTGTATCACTGTAAGCTCTCTCCTCTCTGCATTACTTTTAATAATATTATTAGTTAACTTAATTCCAATATATCTTAAGAGAGACACAGTTTCTTTTTCTTTCTTTCCGTTCCCTTATGAATATAACATAAAGAAAAATGTAGTTTTTTTCTCGTTAACCTTAATCACTTTACAGAGCGAGAGACATTAGCAACTCGTGATTTTGATTCCGCAATTCTGATCGGGTTCTCCTTGCCTCGAAACACGCGCGCATACGCGAGTGTATGCACGGGAATGGGAGGAGAGAAAACGCGTGTGCTCTTTTCAGGCGAGAGACTAGCGTCGCCCTCCCACCTCTGTATAACTGACGTTTCATGAATTGGAAATGTAATTTTACCACCCAGCCGTGGCTCGCGGCGTCGTAACTGTTTGCATGATACCCAGGGCGCGAAGTAAACGAGCGCATAATTTCAGCCGCGAACACGTCCGCGGGGCCCGGCAACCCGGGAGGTGCCAAAGAGTATATTTCGCCGTGTGCCGAGTGACAGCGCGCGTAATCGCGATCACCGTGCTTTCTACCTCAATGTGCGTTTTCCCTGAAAGATTGCTTTCGACACTCCTCGTCTTATACTTCCTCACGATTATTAATCTTTTGCAAGGCGATACCGCGAGACGAGACAATAAAAATCGGATTGTTCGTCCCGCGAGGTAAAAAATAAATGTACGCACGTGTAAAAATCTAGATAAATAAATGGCAGGTTTACTTAGATTATTAGAGATAATTAGATTTTTGCAATTTTATTACATATTCAAAAATAATCTTTAGTGATTTGTATATAGAGGCAAGAGTATATTATGAACTTGCTTTTCTCATCTTTGTATGGTTGGAGCATAATTATCGCTCGTGCGAACACCTGCGATCGGATGTCATTTTTATGCGATTACTTAAGAGTTGAGAAAACGCATACAATTACGAGATTTTCATCCGCAAATTAAGATGACGGTCGCTTGCTAGCAAACACAACCGACAGAGACTACGAGATGAAAACAAAGGAAATAAAGGTCTCCCTCGGGCAACGTATACTCGCTCGCGACGACGTTCCCGGACCAATAAGAATCATGTCTTAATTCTTTTCGCGCCTCTTTCTCGCGCCGGCATTATCATAACCGACCGGCGAAATAATCTTTTATTTGGTCCCTCTCTCGATCTCGTCGGCTATCCTCATCCGGTTTACGGTGCACGGTATATATATACGGCCGCCCGTTCTCCAAACCAATTCTGTTTCCGCGCCGTTTTTCCCACCCATTCCATTTCGCGAGCTTTCAGCTTCTCACGCCACTTAAATAAATCATATAAATACGACCGCCCGCGTTCGCCATCTTTTACGAACGGGCGACCAACGGGCGACGGAAGGGTGCGGGACAGCAAGGCGCGCGAGGGGTTTATACATTCACCGTTTTAATCTAATCTACAGGCGCATGTAAGAATATATTAAAGAAAAACTTTGTGCGCCGTGCTCAAGACATATTCGCAAAAATTATACCGTCTTTTGCAGCGGCGCGGTGCTGTCAGGGACGCGTTCGAAAATGATGCGAGAGGAACAGAGGAAATATCGAAGAGCGAGAGAGAAAGAGAGACAGAGTGCTGAGGAAGAAGGGGGATGCAAGGGAGCGGAAGTAGTTCCCATAGGCCGCCTATATTCCGTACGTTCGGTTCTGTGCAAACTCCTACCGGCAACAACTATCTAGACCCATACATTTATTTACATGTAATTACGTTACACCCTCGTCTCGCCTCGAGTTCTCGAGATCTAATAAACATGTAAGATGGTACCAACTCTCGGGGAGAACCCCACGTCGTTGCCGTAATTTATTTATGACAACGTGCTTCTCTCGACGATGTCCGACGTAAAAAAAGTATCTTCAAATAATCTGAATTCTTCGGCTCGACTCGAACGAGATTTGTTTGGTGATTTATAATAGCACGTTTTCTTCGTCACACGGATACGAGTGTGACAAACCCGACGATTCTTCAAGTGCAGATATTTTGTCTTGACTACGGGATTGTATTCTGCATGAACTCGCAATCTCTCTCGCAAGTCGCTACGCGCATGACGAGGGATTACCAATGCTGTCGCCTAATTTGAGATGCACCTGTTACTCAAGTCTGCGCGCGGCTTAAATGGAATCGGAAACCAGATGCTCGCCAGATAGATTGACGGAAAAGGAAGGGGAAGGATAATCCGAAAAGGAAAAGGAGAAAATACTCGCGTAACTCGTCGGACTTTCAGGTAGACTGCATACGGTGAGGTGAGGCGAAACGTATTGACACACGCTCGCATGAGAGGTCTTGGGGTTGACTCCGCGGCGCGTAGAGATGAGAGGGAGAGAGAGGGAGAGAAAGAGAGAGAGAGAAGAAGCGCCATAAGACGCTTCTATAGACGAGGTCGCCGTTCACGGAGTCAGGCTTACTGCAGAGGGATGGGAATCGTCCGTGAGAGAGCGCTACGTGCCGCGGGAGGGAGGTGAGAGGATGTCGGTGGCTGGATGACGGGGGTTGGAAACCGGCTGCTGCCTTATCTCCGCGCACCGAGATTGACTTCCTTTCTATCCATTCAACCGCTCAAATGAGTTCCTTTGATAACTGTTGTGTGATCGAATGCACTGAATACTGAAGGGTCCGTAGCCCAGCGGCGAATATTTCGCTGTCTGACGGCGGCGTCGTCGCGGAAAGAAAATTTCAGCCCGGACTGTGGTTCGCGACGTGCCCGTACTCTCGAAATTTCTTTCCTTATCTCTTAAAAGTTAATGTATGTAACAAACATATGACAATCGATTATTACGCGTAAATTTTGAGAACTCAATATCATTAAGAAATACCGTATTTTAATGTAAGATTAATAATCTTCGAAACGTATTTGATAAATCAAATTATTATTTTGTTAGCTATGTGTCAAAATCAAACTTGACAATCTCGTACGCGAGCAATCGAATTATTTGAAACGAATATATAATTTTCGTACATTAATGCGGGATTAGATTTTTCCGTTGACGATACCCAAACGCGTCGCGGCGTCTCCATACGGAAGATTGCACCCTTTCCAGTCCTTAGAAGCTCTTAATTAATGGCACCGGCACGCCGACGTGGGGCCCTCCAACGCGCAGGAAGGGTAAGGAGAGTTTATGCTGCAGACCTGTAATCTCATGATGCCGTAAGTTATTCTAAATGCACTAGTGGGACCTACGAGATATCCTCTCGGTGTTCTCTGGGAGGTAAGTTTCGACCTTCTCCTCGCTGTTTCACGCGCCACTATGCCACCCCTTTAGTGGTCGGTAGTTAAGCACACCTGACATTCCCGTAGTACAAACAGATAATATCGGGTAAAAAACGTTGCGGAGCTTATTTAGAAGAGAAAAATGACAAAAAGTAGGAAAACTTGTAAACGAATAACAGTGTTTTGTGTCAAAAAAAGCCCTCAGTTTCTTACGCATGCAAAACGAATTTTCCGGAATATCACGGCATATTACGGAGAGAAATTGTAAATATATTTAAATAATGAATTTAAAACATAAAAGAAAAAGATAATCATATTTAAATAACAGCCATCTTCCATTATAATATCAATAATACTTGTTACAAATATATATGTAATTATATTTCAAATTTTTATAATATAATTATAATCTGTATAAGTTTTCATGTTTATTCTTACTAAATATCTGAATGCGAGCAACACTCGTTAAGCGATACCAAGTATCGGTACTGTTAGTTATGCGAACGTGTCACATGGCATCTCAAAAATTTTAGAAAGGTTGCTCGCAGCCTAAGGGTAGTGGCTGACGTAAGTAACGAAGGAAGGTCGAGGGTTGATAATTGTCGGGATACTCCGGATTTGCCCCTGGCCTCACGAAAGGCCGTAGATTACAAACTCTGTCTCTCCCGTTCTCTCTGCGAACCTTCTTCCGTTCTCGCTGGTGGTACGTACCTAAAATACGCGAATTGTAGCAGCCGCCCTTCTTCTCTGGAGCCCTTCCGCCGCTTGATTTATTACGCGGCAACGACATTATTAATCTCGCGACTAGATAAAGCATTAACACCGCTCGTCTCCTCTCGTCTCGAATATTAGCCATCGACCTTTCGAAAGCCTACGAGATAAGCCTAAGAAACGCCAGGGATAATTAACGCGCCGTCATATGACTCACGCGAACGACTGTAATACATGTAAATTTCAAGCAAGGGTTAAGCGCGAGAATGCCCTTTTTCGAGCGATAACTTTCGCCACACGCCATTCTCTTGAGTCTGTTATTAAAACATTCTTGCATAAAAAGGTTGAAAAAGATGATAAGAAAGAATTATTAACACGGAAGACAAGTGTTGATAATAAATGTTTGATTTATTTTGCAGAGTAATTGAAATACGTACGGACCTTTTTGAAATAAACGTGCAAAATCAGGCATATATTATCATAATTGCAATAATAAATATTATTCTTTACAATTGAAATTAGAAATTAGAATTAGCATCTTTTGATCAGTAAAGTTGCACATATAATTTACATATTATACATAATATACAATTCTAGTTTTACATAATAAATAATAATATCTTTCGTCGCATAATTCAAGAAGAAATATGAGGATTATAAAAACTTTATTCAATATTCTTTAACAGAATGG
Source organism: Cephalotes varians (assembly GCA_037157785.1). NCBI lineage: Eukaryota > Metazoa > Arthropoda > Insecta > Hymenoptera > Formicidae > Cephalotes > Cephalotes varians. Next base: position 726,185 of record JANQDE010000056.1, read on the forward strand.
AAAATACAAATTGAAAAAAACAACTATGTTTACTTCTATATGCGTATAATCTGTTTTTTTTTAATCAATCAAGTAAAAATCTGTAGAAATTACATTTTGTTTATTTCTGATATATCTATCATGTTTTCTTTACCTTCGATGATTTCGATTCTTCTTATTTTTTTACATAACATCATTGAAACGAAACATTCTACATATTCTTGCATCTCGCGCGAACATACCAGCAGCTTTCTCGAGTGCCTGAGACGCTTCTAGACCCGATAATATCCCGGCGTACGCGAATCGCAAACGACTTTGCTGTCGTACGTCGGGGATGCGAGAATGCTGAACCTGCGCGAGAACAAGGGCACAAAAAAGAAAGAAAGAAAGTCTTTTTATCCTTCGCAACACGGCGGATCAAACGTCGGCCTGTTGCGTTGCTCCTCCGCACGCATCGCGCATATGCGTGCGCGCTCACGCGTCGCGACGCGACACGGAAGGAAGCGGGCACGATCGGTCGGCATCAGAAATTCCGAGAGACGTATTTACACTTCAATAAACGTTATTACTGGATGTCGCGCTGCGACACGACGTGCTCCGTCGTCTCTCCCTCTCCCTCTTGCTCTCTTCTCTCTCTCCGCCTGATATACATTCGTTTTATATTGTACATAAGAGAGCGGATATAGACGCGACGTCGACGCAAGTTAGACGTCTCACTCTCACTCTCTCTTTTTCTCTCTTTCTCTTGGATACCAACGGCGAAAAATACTATCATTGACGGGTTTCCTCCGTTTGCCTCATTGAATACAAAATACATTACTCGCGCTGACGGCCGAGGAACGAAGAAATTCGACGTCGAAGCAATCGTACGAATTCCCGTCGGCCACGTGCCACGGCCACCTTGCCGGATATTCTAAATCGCTGCGAAGACGCCGGGGACGGCTCTCTCGGGTCGTCGAAAGTTATTTCTGCGAATGCCGGATGTTAACGCGCACTGCCGCGACCAGACGCGGAAATCAAACCTGTCGCTCAAAGGGACTTGGCTCGGGAATGGTCGGCGGAATATCCTTCTTCCGACTTAACGCTAACTTCCTTGATAATTCATGTGCTTAATGTTTCTGTCCGACGCGCGGAGATTTAATGAAAAAACATCATTAACTTGACTCACGTGGTATCTCGCGAAATTTCACTTTCAAACTTTATATCGTGATATCTCCGCTCGAGAGTTACGTACATGAAAAGTGAAAACACTTTTTTTATATAACTTAAACCCAAGCTATCCATTGAACCTACTTAAAATTTAATCGATTCAGTCGTTATTGAGATCCGATAATCGAAGGATCTGTCAATACGACGTTTCGCGTAAAAGAGGCACTGCGGTCTCGGCGCGTAACTTGGCGCCGAGACACTACCGTGCCTCTTGATATTTCGTCATCATTCAAAATCTCTATTAACCTTGCATTTTTTTAGTTATAAATACCCAAATAGCTGGAACGAGAAAAGCCAGCGACGCTCTCCTCGATCCCCATCATCAAGGATATTTACCCCCGCTCCACGTTTTGTCGTCCGTCTTTCCTGCGGCCATCGGGTAGTAGCGAACGGGTGGGACCGGATGATATAGCGCGTGAAATTTGTCGCCATTGTGCAGCGACAGAACTACGCGGGGGGGTAATACGGCGCTACCGCTAACTAGCCCTTGTTATAACGCCATTCGTTCGTCGTTGTTCGTTCCCGTCGCACTCCCTTCACGTCGACCCTCCACGTCGACCTCCCTCGCCGTCTCCCAACCACCGGCGGCGTTTCATTTTGACGGACCGACCAGCCAGTTTCGCCCTACCGAGACGTCGAAACTATAACAGCTCTAAATGTGCCACGCTCCATGGATTTCGCCGAAATCCGGTAATTACCTCTATTCTGAACGAGGAGAGGAAGGCGAAAGGAAGTAGCTAGACAGGCAGAGAGAGAGAGAGAGAGAGAGTGAGAGAGAGAAAGGGGGAGGGGAGGAAAGCTGGCGAGTGAATTACTCGAGATCGACGATTTCGTCCTTCGCCGACGAACGAGCTATTTTTTTCAGCTAGTCGCACGTCATACAGGATCTTTACTCGTATCCTTTATCTCGCAAATGATTCGTCTGTAAAATACGCCGTAAAACTTCGAGTAAAAGCTCATTTCTACGAGTACTGTAGAGTTTAAGTTACGTTATGTCTTACCGCAAGCGACGCTTAAACTTCCCTTGAGTAGAAAGGCTTGTAAAAGTTCCAGAGGACTCGTCAAGAACGCGCTAAAGTGTGGCTGCTGATTTCGCATCGATAAATACATGCCCCGGTTTGCCGTAAAACTGCATAAAACATTTGGCAAGCACGCGTCATTGCACGGCGATATAAGGGGGACCACGAGAGTACGGGGTGAGAAGAGCGGAGTTGGTATTAAATTTCATTTTAAATGGCTGAGACCTGTCAGTCCCTGTGTTTCCGCAGATGTTGCCGAGTGCTTTCTATATTCGATATTTCGCGTCGCACGCTTCCCGCACTTGGCTATATTTCGGCGTCAAGGCATGGAAATGGTGATCTTAAAAAATCGTCGCCAGTAAAAGCCAGTAGTCGGGAAATAACATTTCCATCTATAAAGGAGAGTCAACATGAGAAAGAAGGAAATAAAAGAAACGGGAATGTTTCGAGAATAAAACTGATATATCATGATAAATAAAGTCAATAATAGAAAAAAACTTCCATTGAATTTGTGATTGCGTTTGATATAAGGATAGTATGTAGATAATGTATAAATAAAGCGAGAAAATTGCAAATAAATATTACTTCAGGTCTTTTAATAAAATAAAATTAATTCACGTTATTCACGATTCGCGCCGACCTTTGCCGCGGAGTGAAAAGCGTTCGAAAATAACATGTTTTCTTTTGAGCAATAAGGATTTATCGTCCGTCCTTCTTTTCAACGCGGGAGGAATTCGAAGAACAAGGAACAAGAAATTCTCAAGGAGAAACTCTACCTGCGTGTCCTTTGTAAAACTTTAACTCACTTGAGACAAAGTCTTTGAATGAATCAAAAGCAGGTGCTTCGGGAGAAAACCGAATAACGCCGTCCTTAGTGGCAACCGCAGAGCCGACAAGAAACTTGTCAAAGAAAAGAAAGAGATTCAGGTAGACGCCATTAACGATTCATGATTACCATCTGCATTCTACGACCGGCTGCAAAACCGAAGGCACGAAGCGAAATGAATTTATAGCGAAGCGATATTCTCCTCTCGCACAGATTTCGTAACGCGGACGTTTCGTATGAGCTGCTCGACACCCTATGTCACGGTGAATCTCGAAAAAGTGCGATTTAATGCACTGGATATTGGAGAAAGGGGAGCGCGGCCCAATAAGATGTCGGCGAAAGAAGAACAACGGACATGAGCTCGAAGAGGAGAAGCGGCAGCTTCCGGAGCGGCGGCACAGTGACAGAACAATTTGTGCACATAAATCACCGAGTCGTTTCTTCATATCGCTTAATATGAATATCGTCCTGTCTGTTTCGCTCATAGGGTACGTGCGTAAGATATGGTGCGTCGAGAACAACCGGTTGTACCGAGATTGATTGCGAACTATGACTCTGTTACAAATTGGAATAACGCGACTCGAGAAGAAAAAAAGAATCAAAGAATCTAAATCAAATTTCTGCGTTGATTTTCAATGTGCAAAAATTGTTGTACATATGTGCACGCGTGAATTGCCTGGGTCCCCGTCATATGTAACAATAATAGTTGCTCTCTGTTCTTGGAAAATTTTTGATGGAACGAAAGCGTTTAATCGCGCCGTCACGGCGCACATCCAATATTTTCCATGCCGCGAACGATGCACATTGCTTTTTTCGTAGATAAAGGAGAGAGAAAAAGAGAGAGAAAGAGAAAGAGCCAATGCTGCTGAATTCGACTCACGTACGCATTTATCCTTTTTGCGGAATGAGTGATAATTCGGCGAAATCAAATTACCGAGCCGGTCCGGCGTGAAAAGCGCCCAAGTTAGCCGCGGTGGACGGTAACCCGGCGGTGCGCTGCGCAGCGCGTTTTCAAAATTTAATTATGACGTGCTGCACGTGCGCGAGTATCCACGCTCCGTGCCGCACATATATGATACGAGCTGAAGGAGCACGTATTGAAATGTAACTAGCTCGTTCACCGCTGCCAAAGACAGATAGCGGCCCGGAAAAGAGACTGTACCTCTCCTCATCCACCGAATCAATCTTCGTTATTTCAAGCAAAAATTATTAAATAATATTAATAAAATTTTAAACAAGACTAAACTGCAATTTTTTACGATAAAAAGTAATACAGTTTAAAACACGTATGCATTTTATATTGTAATATATTATTTCCATTTTTATTATATTATTTATGCTATTTTTTTTTTATGTATAATCATCTTTATTTTTAATTTAGCATTTTACGTTTTACGAAATTCTTGCGACATTCAGATTATTTTTAATTCGCTAAAAAGCGGAATTCGTTTTCTGCTTTTTGACGTTAATTGTACTCTAATCCCATGTGTTTTGCCTTAGTTTAGAAGCAAATTTCACTCAGCTAAAATTCAAAAGTTAAATGCACCTGACCGCATTGTTCACAATGAAATGTACATTCCTGGAAATTCATTTGTTATACGACTTTCTGTCTATAAGAGATATAGTTGTTAGTCAGAGGAACAAAACTAAATACTGATATATCTTAATGAAATCTTTTAGAATTTGGATGGTGTCATTTGAAGAAGTGACACACACACACACACACACACACACACACACACACACACACACACACACACACACACACACACACACACACACACACACATTTTTTAAGTAGATTCTGTTTATTGCGATAGAGAATTCTTTCTGTCAAATTTTCTTATTTATTATTTTTTTATTATAATAGATTTAATGTTTTTTGAGAAATAAGAAGTTATAAAATTGTTTGTAAAAAACTTTTCTGATATCTGTCAGGGATAAAAAATATATCACAATTCGTCAAATTCACGCATTCCCTTCTCACGAGTAAATAACATGAAAAGCCAAATATTCACTTTATAAGATTGACCGTCCGAATAAACGTCCTTAAGGAACACGTGTCTCATCGTGGGACGCATAAACGTATGCGTCGGTCGAGATGCTTTCTCGAAAAACGAGCGAGAGATGTGTATCTCGCGAATCGCCGGTTACGACCCTCGAGAATTTATATCATCGACTTACATGCCGACGATACCGAGCGAAAAACAGAGACCCGAAGTATCCTGGACGTCGGGATTGATCCCCCTAACTCCTCGAGCTCGATTTATTACAAAACCCGGATCGTTTCCAGAGACGACGCGTTATCGATAAGGCGAGAGAGTGGCTTAAGGTTCCCGAAAGCGTGCGTATAATTCCGCAGACTGTATCGCTCGATCGCTATATTCTTTCGTTTCCTTCCCTTTTTGTATCGCTCCACGGCACCCTATTCCAGCTTCAGTAGAAAAAAACGATTGTTGGTCAGATCAGTCGAACGTCAAAGAATATTGCGCACATTGCTACATATAAATAGACATAAATTTCTTGACAAATCACATAATATTTTGAATTTGATAAAACTGATAAGACGAATCATTTCCTTATTGCAAAATTGAGTCCAATTACGAAAGTTATTTTAAAAAATAATTTAATAACCGTTAAGAAATCAAATACAATACAATGGTTTACTTTCTCATCAATTTCCGTATCAAATCTGTACCAATCGTACCTATGTAGTTAAATACTAAAATCGACGATAAAAGGATCGTTATGATAATACAGAGATAAATAAAGAGAAAGCAGTGTATCTACCGATTCAATTAAACTCTGACCGAGCCCAACCACGAAGTCTCTCTGTTCGTAGGTCGTAAGATTATTTGAACAGCTGAGATCGAAGAGAGAGATAACCGGCGAATAAGCATCAGATTTCGCGATCCCGCGAGGTGGGTAAGAGAGATTTGATTCTCGGAAACGACGAGAGAGATGAATTAATCGGCCGTGGAAACGCAAGAGCGGAAGGGAGAGAGGAGGATATCCTGCGATGCCGCGGTGGCCGATAAATTTGCCGGAAGTTTAATTTCATTTTATAGGCGCGATACTTTAGCGAAAGCACCTGCACTTTACACTAACGGCGCCGCGCTGTCGTGAGAGCCGCGAGGGCGGGAAGATCGCCCTCGTCCTCCACACCGTCGAGGTCTAGGAATTATACATTATACCGCCCTAAATCATGACTCGAGCGCGCAACCTCATGTAATTATATCGTCATTTTTAGAGCCCACCCTTAATACGCCGTTATGCGGCCCGTGAGTCTTACTAACGTTTTGCACCTCCATCCCTTCTTGCCTTCACACATGCGAAACGCGCAACGGCTCGCTGCTTCCTCGAGAGCGAGTAAGTTACTTAGAATCTGAGTAGATTTGAAAAACATTATTCCGGGAATATCATTTTTCGTATATTTTGAGTAGATTCGGACAACCATATTCTGGGGATATCATTTTGCGAATATACTGAGTATCTTCGCAAGCAATTGTTTAAGAAACAACGTGACAACAGTAGAAATAGCAATAATCAGTGTGTGGGTATATTTAATAGAAAATGTAAGTTTTAATTCCTTGCATTCATTATAATATGTTGACGAAAGTTATTACATTAAATAATTTTTATTTCATTTATTTTTCTTATTCTGTCTAGCAGCGCCAAGTATTTTTACATAAAATTTTTAAATTTAATTTGTTCATTTTGTATTGTTACTTCTTTAACACTTGGGTTGAATATATTATTTGAGTTGGGTAACACAATTTTATATCATTATTTAAAAAAATAGTGAAAAAGAGATACACTGTTAGAAAATTTGTATTAAATTTAACACATTTCAAGTGTCCCAAACGGTCCACTCAAATTATTATGTTAATTTGACAAAATGAATATGTTAAAAAAAAAGTAACACAAACATTATTAAAAATTAATACCAAAAAATGTAACATTTTGATACAATTTGTGGAAACATATTTCTTCGGTAAAATTAACATTTATGTGTTAAATTAACACGTACATTCATCTTTGATTCATTTATTTTAGAATTGATGTTTTTAAACTACATTATTTTTATGTTATTTGTTCATTTATTCATGAATTATGTTATTTTTATACCAAAAAATATTAAATATTATTTTAACACAAATATCCGAATAACACAATCACATTATGTTAAGTTAACATTCGGATATGTTAAAAATTCAACATAAAAATTTTAACAAGGACCATTTTTAACACAAATACAAAATGTTTTTTACTGTGTATATAACAATATCATTCACTTTAATATAACATTATTTTCTAAGCACACAGCTAATTATAGTATTATTTGTATAATTGTCATAATTAGTAACTTCTATCGCTGGCAATAGTGCAAACAGTTGTTAATTCTCTATAAATTCTATAAAGGCAAAGGAGCCAACGACTCCTTGAATCAAGGATCCTTCTTGTTTACTGTCACGGAGTATCGAACGGTAAGATGTGGGGAAACAAAGCTTACTATCGCGCAAACAGATAGCAGCGTAATATAATATTAATCAACTGTATTGTGGCGCAAGACTAGCGGAGGGTGGCTCTGCTGCGACCAGATTGCCAACTAAACGAAGACAATGAGAGAGAGGAAGGTGCTGATCAAACACTTGATTAAAGAAAGTTTCCGATAGCTACTCCGCACAAGAAAACCGACGTCCTGGCCGCGGTGATTGGATAAGGTAAGGTACCAAGAATTTTCACGTCCCCCGCGCTCCTCTCGTCCCTACCCATCAGCCCATCGTCGATGCCGTTCCGATCTTTCTCCATTCTAAACTCGAAAGTTCTTCGAAGCAAACCCGAAAGTCTAGCTGGCTTCCGCCAAACCTTCGTTTTTTCATGACAGATATTTCCACCGCGATCTTCGCGGCGGTTTAACGACATTAATATACGGCCTCCGTCGTTGCTTATTCGCTTGTTACGTATTTTAAGCTGAATAGTTCGTGCAGAATTCTATATCCCAGTGATTTCTCCTATCGAATGATTCGTATTTTTCTGAATTTATGAGATATTCTTACATTTCTATATTTAATTATTTTTATATATAGTGATCAATACAAATTTATAATTTATACAATTTATAACTCATACATAGAATTAATAATACGTAGAATTTTATATATTATGCGTATTTATAATTTATATCTTTAGCTTACCTATCTCAATTGTTAACGATGTCACGCCGAGGAAAACGAAGACCAATTAGAATTATATTACCTCTGCCGTTGCGCTGGACAATTTATGCGGTCTGCATAAATCTCGTGGAAGACAGTTATTAAAATATTAAATATTCCAACAAAAGGTGTGCCTATATAACGTTAAACGAATAATCCGATTACATATATATTTAATATCGGCACATTTGACGATATTTCGATCGGACGAGACGGAAACAGTTTAGAGAAGAAGTTAACGACATGCAGATATGAAAGGCCGCAGTTTTTTAAATGATTTAAAAAAAAAAGAGAGAAGAAACCCAAACCATGGAGCGGATCCGTGGGAGGGGAAGGGTGAGACAATTCCGAACGAATGAAATGTAAATCGAGGAATGAAGGTAACGTTGCGGAAAATTAAATACCATTTGAATAACGCAAATGCTAATAGAATTATCGGGCTGATCGATTAAAGCAATAATACCGCCTGTCTTTCTGCCACTCGTGTCGGTTTTCGTCTTCATCCCCTTATCTATCGAAGGCCCCACCTCCCCCTCCCTTCCATTCTCCCATTCCTTTTCTCTCAACTTCCTTTCGTATCTCTTCCGTACCGCTGTCTTAACGAAGAAAAACCGTCTTCCATTCAAAATCCTTCCCTTTCCAAAAAGATCTTTCTTCTTTTCCTCCCCCCTTTTTCTTTTTATCTAAAGTCGTTATTCGTGTGATAACGATTTTTCTTTCACTCTTTTCGGAAACGATGATCTTTTTGCTTCTACGAATACGAGACTTTGAAGAAGCGACGTTGCAGAAGTCGATGGAAGGCACGGCTGAATCTTCGGGCGGCATCGGCCGGGTGGGAAAGCCCTTCCTATCTCAGCTTTCGTTAACGAATGCTACGCAGGTACGATTGTTTAACGCAGCAAGCGTGAGAAGCGAAGCTTTTAGCCAAGACGAATGAGACGACTGACTCAGTCTCGGCACCAACAGCAGGAAATTGCGTTTCATTGTAGCGAGACGGTGTTTGCTTCTAGGGTACGATACCTACCCGTTCCCTTACCCATTCCATCAACCCCCTTTCTCGTTCTCTACGAGCCTGGGCTGTTTGCAATGAGATACGAATGACAATTACACCTGGTATGTAATAGTCGTCCTTCGCCGCGAGCGACGGTTATTTAAGATATGTCTACGTCTATTCTGCGGAGAATTAGAATCGTCAAAGAACGTTTATCGTCTTGAAGATAGGAGTAAAAGGAAACGTTTGGTTCCGATGTACACATATTCTGAAAATAATTTACAGGATTTTATATTTCAAAAAGTTCTGAAAAGTTCTTTCCAAAAGGATCGAGTACAAAAACTTAAGTAAAACCTTTCGCAGCTCGTGGAAAGTGCCGCGACAGTGCCTCCTTGTCGTGCCATAATCGTCTTATAGAATGCGAGTAACTGAATGTAGAAGATATATAATATAACTCATATATAAGGGTGGCAAAGAGGACTGCCAAGCAGATTGAGTGCGACGGCGGGCCTGTTCCCGCGTGGCCGAACCTCGGTTATTTATATTCATATCGATGCATAGGAAAAGTTGGTAGCCTTCTTGCCTCCGCAACCGCTGTCCCCCTTTACGTCCCTCCGCAAGCTCGCCAACACGCCAGTTGCATCTTAGCACAACGGCCATAAATACGAAAAACTCGTGCAGTCAGTCGCTTGTAGGCGATTTATTGCATATGAGCTCTCGGATTTGTCAATCGCGCGCCGGTCCCTTCCTCCTCTAACCGTGTCATGTCGTTTCCCCGGTCGATTTTTTGCCAGTATTCGATATTGCGAACGCTTGTTCCAAGGGAACAAATCCCCATAAATCATTCCTCATACTGCGATATCCGTAGATAGCCACTATCGCCTATGTCACACGATAATGCGGCTCGCGTGATTTAGTTAGCGATATGAAACACGATCAGGAAAGAAGCATTTAATTCGTTCATTGTTTATATTTGACAATTACTGTTCTGGAAAAACTTCTTTCTTTCTATGAAACTTATTATTCTTTCTTTGAAAAGAAAAGATTATGATCGATTGAGAGAGAAATAAACATTTAAAAAAATTAAATTAAATTGAGAAAAATTAAATTTATATGTTTTATCTTATAATAGATTTCAAGAGTAATATTTGCATAAATTTGACTTACATTTTTTAAATGTATTAGTAAAAGCTTATTTTATATCATATGTTACATAAAATAATTGATGATATATTTAGAAGGATTGTTGAAGCGAATTTTATTTGTAAAGATACTCGCCCAATTTTAGCTGTGAGCGTGACGTCTTTTATCGTGAGATCTTAGTTTTCGCTCGAAGGTTTCGATGAGAAAGAGCTGCTGGTATTACGTACACGTACGGAATGCCCCGTTAGCCGATCGATTTATCAAACGAGACAATTTACGAAGGAACCGCCGTGAAGCTCATCTCAAAGCACGGAGGTGGCAGATCGAACCTGCGGCCACCCAGAAAATAAAGTGTCCTGGAGCAGGCCGAGCGTGTCTACCAATTTATGACACGTAATTAAAAAGTCGAACGTTTACGATAGAATCGTCATCTCTTCGAGACATATTTTATAGACTGAAAATCGAACACGAGCACGACGATGATTCTATCGAATCCCAATTAACATTAACGAGTGCATTTGCAATAACGATTAAAATTTTTTGGACCTTAACGAGTCTTTAACGAGATACTCAAGAAATGCTGAATTTATGATTGCTTAACGATAATTTTATTTCATAATTTTCCATGAATTTCTGAATATTCCATGTACATTCTGTGTGTGTGTGTGTGTGTGTGTGTGTGTGTGTGTGTGTGTGTGTGTGTGTGTATGTGTAATAAGTTTAATTTAACAAAGAAGATCTAATTATATATGTTACGTCATTGTGGGCATATACTCAATAAAATAACTGATATACTTTCGAATAACATTTGCCCAGCTAAAAATCAATACTTGCTTCCTAAAATAATTGTCACGCCTGCAAATCCTTTCATATAATTTCAGCGACATGTCCACATTATCCTTGTCCGTATTACACATGCGCACACCCGTAATAATGGTCTGTAAATAATATCAATTAGCTCGTGACGTCAACATTAAATACTTCAAATGCTGCGCGCGAGCGGCGTTCGATCTCGACACGCCCGACACGAGCGCGTTTAAATTAATCGAGATTTAATTAAATTTCATGTAAATTAATATCCGCGCCTCGAATTACATTTTATTCGCTTTCGCGTTCGCGAACAATATTTTCAATGAAAGCGCACATCGAATGCTATATTTGTACAGTCTTTTCTTTGCTTTTTTTGGTTCACAGACAGGATATTTACTCGCATCTTCGCTTCCCCTCTGTGTTATGCAACTGCGAAATTATGTTAGATTACAGAATAGACGCTCGAAATAACATGTAAACCGACTGCTGTGTTTTGATTTTTATAAAAATATTGATCATGAGCAAAATTTTTGTGCATAAAATTTTATACTTATCGCAATGAAATATGTTTTCTGCAAAAATTATGAATGGAATTTGCATGGAATTAACTGAAACATTAATATAATTTTAGTATATTAAATAGATTAACACCGTCGAAAATATGTATATTTCGTTATTTTAGTCACTAAAAAATGTGTGTTAGTCTTTATCCAGGTTTATGCATGCAGTCTTGTTAATTTTGCCTTACCAATGGATAAAAAAAGCGAATAGAATACTATCCCACTTCGTGAAGAAACGACGAAGGAACAGGGAGAGAAAGAAACAAGCCGAGAGGGAACGACGCGATTGTCGCTCTCTTCTCATTATACATAGAACTCGGACGAATGCAAGAGCTTGCTTCCAACGGCAAACTTCCTTGAAAATTCAGGCTGCAGGAAGGAAAGTTCTTTTAATTTCATTTACTCTAATTTGTAAGGTAACTTTCCAATAGTGATTCTCTCTCGCAGTCATGGCACCGGGAATATGGGTTGAATTGGCGAGGGTGTATCGGCAAACTTGAGCAGTTTCGCTGTCCTATCAGCTCCCGCTATTTTGATTCACTTTGTAACTTTTACGTTCGGATTGTCCGCGAAGGTGCGCGTATTTATCTGCATTCCTGCAACACGAATAGATAAAAATTGTGAAGATGATTACATACGTAATACTAAAATTGTAATCAATGTCACGGAATTAAAATTAACAAACAAGCAAATAATATATATTTCCAATTGAATGTCATTAAAACGCGATGGCGCGATATTACAATTTTGTTGTGTTGGAATTAATTAATCTGTCTTTGAACAGATATCCTTTTATGAGATCGAGAATAGCTTTAAAAGGTGGCTGCCGTCGGTTGGTATTTATTAATTGAGAATAATCCGAATTTGTGCTTCAGCCAGATCTTCTGTCTTGGGGCGACTCTTCGCGCTATAATCTTTTCCAATTCATTTCTCAGCTTTGTTTCTTTCACCATCTCGACTATTGTTCTCCTTGCGCGACCCTTGTGCGAAACATAAAAAGTTAGGGATATATCTTATAAATACTTTAGATTTTTGATTTCAAATGGATCTTACGCATAATTTTAAAGCTACCGAAATAAACAAAATGCTTTATCAATCGACCAGAAACTTTTATTGTTGAATATCGACTAAGTGTTTCGTTGCGATTAACGTAATACAAGAAATAATTTGATGTTTTAAATCTATGGATTGACAACTCTTCACGCTTTACGATATATAAGTAAAGCAATGCGCAATATTAAAAATTTGTTCGTCAATCTCTAATAATCGTCAGCAAAATGACTTTTTATGTCGCAATGGCTTTTATGACGGCTGAAAATACCGATATTTCTAGGAAACTCTAGTTTGAAATTCACGAACTAAACCGGAGCTGCTGTTATTTCAAGTAATGGGGTATGTTTATGCACGCGAAGTAACTAAACTTACCTACTCCTCAAACGAAGGAACGTAGCCTTCTTCAGCAACGGGTTCTTCTCCGTCTCTCGACGCGTCTCTTCCGCCCACCTCGCTCCATTCTGAATGATAATAAGATTTGACTCGTTAGAAGTTTCATTAGAGCTTTGTTTACCGCGTCTATGAGCGAGAGCGGGCGAAAAACGGAACGGAGAGACAGGCTGAAACTACTCCGCGAAGATGCTGTTCGTGTCTCGTCGAAGAATGCCTGGCACTCGTAACACCTCGAATGCTAAATCCGCGATTTGTTTAAAAAGCATACGAAAAGTGTCAGGATCTCTTACAAATCATTTTAACAAATTGTACCGCGACAAAATTGTTCACTTTTGAATTTGTACATGCATCAATACGCATAATCAATTAATGTATAATGCTTATATAATATGACTATAAATTAATATTAATATAAAGACCTTAAACTTATTACTCTGTATATGTGTGTGTGTGTGTGTGTATGCGCGTCGCGCGCACGTGTGTGTGTGAATTAATTACTTTACTGCACAGATATGTGCGTTTTCAGCTTTTATTCTTTTTCTTTTAACTCTGGAAAAAATTTTACGCTTTCCAAGCTGAAACGTGCACGTTGTGACTTTTCATTTCTATTTTCGCAATTCGAGCTTTCCATTTCCTGCCCATTTTCACATTTCATAAGCTAAATTTAGAAAAAGTATCATCCGACATTTCAAATAGCACTTTCTGAGAGTCGAACAGCATTTTTAATTAACTCTACGAGTTTCTACTAATTCCATTAAAGTTTCTCTCATTAAAGAATTAAAACTTTTTTTTTTTTTTTAAGTCTGAGGCCCAAGAGGATATGACTGACAGTGCAAATACGTACATTTCCATCCTTCGACGTTGGCGCTCGAAGCAGCCATAAGTGCTCACTCACGCCGACATTTCAATTTCAGGCGGAAGCCGGTTCCATTTTTACGTGGGGACTGCAGAGAGAAAGAAAAAAAAAGAGCGCTCTCGCTTTTACTTCGTGGACTAATTGCGTCCTGCGTTAATCACGTGATTTCTTTCTTTTTTATTTTATTTTATTTCATTCCTCGCGCCGTTCTATCTCGCGTCACGCTTTTATTCAGCCGTAGACACAAAACAGGTCATTTATAATCGCGATAAAGACGACGGCGCTAAAAGATAATCAAGAGACGTGGCACTGCGTCTGTACAATCGTCAAGTACAGAACGAGATACTACGATAGCGCACGCTGCAAATTCACCGGATCGTAAGCACGAGCTCGTCTTGAAATTATTTGATGTTATCATACATTATCTCGTTCATTTTCATTGCATATCTTATAATCATAAATTCGCCGAATAGTCGACATTCGTATACCGGATGTTTCAAGTATATATTTTTATTACGATGGATCTGAAATTAATAAAACTAAATTAGAATTTATCATACGTTGCATGGCATGACAGAAAAGAGTTGCGAGAAAGCGCAGGGATCATTGCGCTGACAAATCAATTACGTAAATGTGCTGAGTCCTTGACGGCAGATAGCGAGAGAACGCGAACGCAGGCTGACTTATTATCGCGAGGAGCGGGTAGATTGACCCGCAATATGAATGATAAATCCCTACTAGGCAAATACAGTGATTTAACATTCGCTAACGAGTCATCTATATGGTAAACAGAGGGACTGGCTGCCGGTTGGAGTTCTCGCCTATAACGCGACCGCTCCCTCCTCTCCGCGCCGTGCCACAATATCAAATACCTCGCTTCTCTTTCCCCTGCCATCCCCTCGTTGCGTGGATTTAACCGATGAGCTAACATTTGGACGAGTTCCCAAATTCGCTTTTACCATGACACCGACGCGGCGCCACGTCGAGTGCCAAAGGTGCTATTTCATGTTGGTACCGCGTTTCCTCGCAGTTGCAGACGATAACGATAACGTTGACGTCAAGATCCAATATAATCATGATCGTGAAACGCTTTAATTGCTCACCTCCGTAATTTGATGATGGGGATGAAGGATGCAATATCTTTTGTACTGTAAAGCCAGTACCTCGTTTTATTATCAATCAATTATCAACCGTGAGAAAGATTGTGCTTGTAACGCTTTCGATACAGGAGCGGATTTTGTAAAAAATTTAAATAAAAAAATCTCGACGCGTAATGATCTATGTATAATTTGTACTTACACGACTGCAAAATTCAAGTCGCGAGCGTGAATAATGAATTTATTCCGTGAATTTAAATGTCTAATTTTATAGGCCAAAGATATATTACGTTGCATCCATAAAGGTGGAGCAAATACTCTTAGCCCTCTTAGCTTAGAAGATGGAAGTAAAAGCGTTTCCTTTAAAGTAAAAGCATGAAACAGCATATCATATATTTCGTGTGCATAACCTTCTCCTTTTACTGCGAGGCATTCGCTTTGTATTTTAAAGTATTTGCCTGTGAACGTCATCATTTCCAAAAAGGTTCTAATATCTTTACTCGCGCAATTCTCGATATATTTGCTTCGATAAACAAAAACGCATCTGTTCAGTTGTATTTTTATGATCTGTTATCGTTTTGCAAACCGCAGGAGAATTGTGCCTACAGCGCTGCCGCAAACACTCGCGTACACAGAGAAGCGGATTTTCTTGCGATAAGGTAAGATTGCGAAAATATCCAGCGGAAAAAGAAACTGTCATCTGAAAATTTAGAAGACAGTATCAATTTCAAGAATCGTGTCCCAGGTCGATTTCCCGACGTCGCAGGAAGCGTCCGAGAAAGTCCCTTATTGAACAGAGAAAGTCAGTCTGGTACGCCAAAGCCATTTTTCCATAGCTTGATCTATGGTATCAATTTGGCCGTGGCGAATTCCTGGTTGACGTTTGAAATCGTTATTTATTACTCGTAAGTCCGCGAGAGGTGGAGCGTCCGTGAACCAAATTGGATCGAGATCGAACGAAAGTAACTCTCGGTGCAGCGCACGTTCCTTTTATATTCAATCGCTCTCTTCCTCTTTCGCGTTTAATTTCACGAAAATGAGTGTGTATCAATTTTTAATGAGCGTGCAAACCTGAAGAACATTATTCATACGAATCGCGTCTTCCCGCGCGAAGATAATTGCAATTAAAATGAGTGTGCCCGATGTGCGTTATTCTAACTTTCGCCACCGCAACTTTGTCCATATATATTCCACGTCTACAAGAGGCAAAGACGCAGCCCAAATGCGTATTACAAACACTGCATAATTGGCAGAGAATTCAACAGGCAGCAAGCAAAGCGAAATCGCCGGCCCGTGAAGCGACACCGCGCTTCCGGTTCGCGTATTCGGTTCTGAAACCTGAAATGATATCTCGGCTACACCCGAGAGCCTGTCTCGAAATATTTTCAAGAGCGAACACCCAGACATCCCAGAGATATCGCATGGTTGCTTTTTCATTTGGTTCTCTGCCAAATTCTCCTGAAAGGCAAAAAAAATCATTTTCTCTTTGAAGGATGAATATAATTTTATAATTTCGCATAATTCTGTTATATATCAGTTTTACGAACATATGTATTTTTACGCACAATATTTATAGAATAATATATCTTATAGAAAATACACTGTATATGTAAATGCGTATTTTGAGCAAAAAGAGATTATCATTGTGTCTAATAAGTGTCCACAAATATAAGCGAGCAATAACGCATGTACGAATGAACATAAGCTGAATATAATTGCATAAAATTCAGTTAACGCGAGTTTGTATTTACACGCGCGAGTAGAAGTGGGAGATATTTACTCGCGTTTCAATTTAAATTACTAAATCACAATATACGTCGAAAAAAATTATGAAATGCGCTGGCAAACGCGAAATACATGCGACTCGAAGCGTCGCGAACGTCCAAGTATTAGCAGCAGGGATGAATCCACCGCTCCGCGGATATTTTCATCGGATAGAGAACCCTGAAGGATTTCGTAGGTTGGGGTAAGAGCGAACTGCTGTACCGTGCAATGGATCGGATTAAATATTATTATGAGGAAGAACGAGACGTGTCGTGCCGCACGGTACAGTCTCCGTTCCATCCCCCTGTCGGCCGCCGCCACTCTTCCCCGTCCCGCTGACTCTTTCCTATGCCGGCAACCCTCCAGCAACCGCCAACGTCGCCTCGTTCCACGGGAGTGCTGTGCTCAGAAACCGAAGTCTCGAAAGTTTGGCCCCTTCCCAGCAGCGATGCCGCCATCGACTACACCGCAAGGAATGCATTTTTCATATCCTCACGATATTATCGCCTCCCATTCCGTCCATTCTATTAATCGGTTTGGAAAGGGGGAGGAGGACAGGTACGGGGAAAAAAAGCGCGATGCAAATTTGGTGGATTTGCGAGTGCGAGAAGAAACGCCGAAGTCAGACGAATGTCAGATATATATCGTTAATTTTAATCGTCACTTCTTAATGTACATTTTGTACAGACGTGTACGTTCGCGTACACATCTTTTTTTCATCTTCTCTCGACTTTCAAAATACGAAGTCTGGCAAATTTACGCGAAAAAACTAAAGAATCGCGCGTTACAATCAAAATGTAATTATAGCACTTTATCGACTTATCACTAGTCGCGCCGCGCTCTGGCGCCGGAGATACGCTCGATGGGGAGAAGCCAACGGGCAAAAAGTACCGCGGGCCAGGTAATTAAAACCGTAGAGCGAGGCACGGCGGAAACGTGAAGATCGCTTTCTTCGACGACGATTTTCCCACCCTTTTCCGATATCGGCCAACGACCGGGATATTTCCCGGGAACGCTTCGCTATTGGACATCGGAGAATCGCTCGATTCTCAACGAGCTCTGCTTTTGTTCCTGAAACGGCAACCACAGACGATAATCCAGCTCGAAGAGCACCAATAATTTTGATATGTAAATACAAGGTGGAACCCTTGCCTCGCGGTATCGGTCTGATTAAAATATCCCGGCTGCTTGGATTAACGTGGATTCGTCGCGGAAGCTGTCCCAGCCAGACATCTTATCCCTACTTAGGAATCTCTTTCGATTTGAATGGCCGTTAGATAGACTTGATTATCGAATTGTCCGAACTAATATTCGTATAATGAAAATTTTTATCTTTTTATATTTAATTGCTAGAATCTTGTTCGAAACATATGAGAAACTTTTAGAACTCTTCACAGAAGAGTCAAAGATATCTGATGAATCATAATAAAAACAGGTATACTTCATGAAAATTGATAAATTGATCGATTATTGCCCGTCTTGACACTCGATTACGTTTTCAAATGTTGTGTAATTGACAATAATCGTCATTATAATTTGCTCCTTATTATATCCAATGTGACTTGAATATCCGTGACAACAAATACGCTCTTCTTCCACTGAGAATTGAAAAGGGCGTTAAGATGCTGTTCATTGTTTCCATCCATTTCTGTCCATTGTTTCCGCTGAATAATAATTAGAGTCAGGCAACGATTCGTCGAATATTCGGGCGAGAATCCAAGATTTTTATCTCGCGATTCTTCGCGATATCGAATTTACCCTCCCTCAGTTTCGCGCGAATGCGCGACAGAATTAAAAAAAGGGAGCGCGCTGACTTCGACGAGGGTGAATGGACAATTAATAGCGGGAGCAAGAAGGGGTGACTCAACGCCGCGGTATGGCGATGAGAGAGGGGGAGAAACTGGAGTGGCGAAACGCCAGGCGGTCGGGGTTATAATGACGAGGCACTAAATAACAGCGGCGACCGTTAAAGAATGACGAGATAAAAACCTTCGTGGATCGTTAGCGAGCGTCCTGGCCATTTCTTATTCTCTCTCCGCTCGATCTACCTCCGCCTCTCTTTCTTCTGCGCCGACCTCTATGCGAAATGGACTGCTCCTTCGCTCCACGTCGAATATTCCTCTCTTCTCTCACGGCCGGTCATCGTCCTCCACCCGCCACGCTTCTCCCATTTTCTCTCTTTGCCTTCGTCTTCCTACTCAATTCTCGCGCCCCTTACAGAAACTTTTAATGTAATTGCCGCGGGACGTGAAAACCGCTGATACCGTTACCCCCGGCCCGGAGAAATCCGATCCGTGAAAATAAGTCGAGATAGCGGTCCTCCCTCTGAAATCCCACCCACTCGTTTTCTCGCTCTTTCCGACCTGTTCTCTCTCACCCCCTGCCTCCCCTCTCTCGCACCAAGTACCCGCTCGTCGAAAAATTGTTTCATCTGCTCTTGCCGAGTCCCGTTTAATTTCCACTCTCGAGACCGTCCTCGATAACGTGAACGTCTTCTCCTTGAGAACGCCCTCTCTTCTATCTCCCTTATTATTTTTTTCTCTATTATTATTATAATCACTCTAATTACTTATTATTCTAACCACTCACATTTATAAGATTTGTTATCTATCAAACTATGTCATTGTTCTATTGTCATTATTTCTCTGTGCATTAGCGCTTGTGTTTTAGCGTTTGAGGAGACATAGTCTCTGAGCGCATAATAAATAGCGATTCTGATTTCTTTCGCACTCTTTCCTTCCTATGTTTTCTTATATTATATATTATATTCGCATTTATTACTCGTTGGTTATGATTTGAATATAAAAGAAAATGCAATATACAATCAAGCACGAAACACGGGATCTTTGATGGTGTTGTCAATTGCACATGATCAGAATCCTTCAAATAAAGCCTGTTCGCGAAAGGCGAAAATAGTTCTACCACATTCCCAGAATTTTCTTGACATTGCTTGAATGTTATACAGCGCCGGCGACGCTTCGAATATCGCAAGCACGGTTCAAATTGCACGCGCGATTATAAGTCAGAGGTTCATCGAGCTCAGCGCTCGGGCCGTGATATCCCGAAGGCCACGAAGAAGCCCCGGACGCCAACGATACCGAAACGCTTCTAACGATATTATTACGCGGTTCATTTAAGTTAGATAACAATGACTCTATAGCCATCCTGCCAGCACACCGCGCAAGTAGGGAAACAGCTACCACGGCTACAATATCCGCCACATCTCTCGCTTCCAGCCTAATTACTTTCCGGCCTCCGGCGGTGGCGGTGGCGGCGTCAGCAACCAAGCGGTAGAGAGCAAGGGGTAGCGCGGTAAGGCCATCTTCATCGACCCGCTCTCCAACGAGCCAACGCCTCCGACCTAACGCGATGTAAGATAGGTAAGGTAAGTAGATAGGCACGACGTATCCAGGTTGAGCACCTGGCCAGTTCGATTGGTGGCTACGTTTACTCGCGGGAGGAACGAGAGGATTTCTCTTTGCTGCCCGCGCGCGCTTCCCTTTTGTTTTATTTCTTACATTCCAGTTTAATTAGTTTCCCGATAATACCCGCTATCTTTCCTTCGCAGAACGAGGCGAAGAATCTTCCTCCGCCGAAATCGAGAAGCCCGACCGAATATACCGACCCGTCGTCCAGCATCCCCCGCAGTGCTTCCACAAATCGACCGATCAGCTAGCCACTTCCGTCATCTAATTTCGATGATCGTCCTGCGTACTTTGCACGCTTATATGTGTCTACAGGTTGTCAGCAATGTTACGGCTCGCGCGTGCTACTGCTTCTGCTACTTTGCCGAAATTTTTATGTCTTTGTAGTAGTTTTTGATCGCATTATTCGAATACAAGCAAATTGTTCTTATCGCTTTTATCCTTTCAAAAATTTTTATATTTTTCTCTTATATTTTTCTTTTATAAAGTGTTTTTCGACCATAATTTTCGCTCGGCATAGCTTCCACTGTTCGCCAGCGTGTCGGAATTACAAAATCCCAAAATCTACGGGTCCTTCTCTTGCGGTAACACGGCAATCGCATAAACGCGCGAGACGAAATTCACGGGGTACCAGTCGATCGGCACCAGTCAACCGAAACGCCAACAATAACTCGCGCCTTCCGCGTACGAGCCACGTAACCGATTTCCAGGCAAGCTTCCAACCAGGAAACGATTCGACCTGTCCAAGTCGTATGTTTGTTTTGGAATAGCCGCAATGTGCCCGGCCGTCCCCTCCTTCCCTTGTACCATCGTGCCGAGTCTCACCCCTCCGGCCGTGGTGGCGGCGTCGCTATCTCCCGTCGCCCACCCATCGTCCATCCGATATGGTGACCCCATCCCAACTGGCGGCGGTAGCCCGGTGAAAGAGCACCCTTTCGGGGTTTGTGATGCGTGCAGACGGTCGTGCACAGGGAAATCACGCGTGGCCGCGCGCAACTGCGCAGCCATATCAAATGCAAAACGTTCGGCCAACCGACGCCAATTAGGCCAATGACGCTTCGTGCTACCTATGATAATGGTAACGCTCGCTTGCTGATGCAACCTGTATGCGCACAGCCAAAGAGATCGGAAGCGCGACCGTTGCCGTGCGAAACGCATCCTAGAAGGATAAGCCAAAATTTATTTCGAAAAGTGTGTGCATATTTGTTTTATTTCAAATCCAATTCATATCTCAAATACGGATAGTTATATTATAATCGAATTAGAATTATAGAAAAATTATAAATTGAAATTAGAATTTTGCCGACAACTTCTTTCCGTCATTAAATTAAAATATATGATAACAAAAAAATATATATATATATAATATTGTGTGTGTGTGTAAATTTTCACGTTTATAGAAATATTTAATTTAGTTTTTAATATTTAATGTAATTTAATTTTTTAAATTTAATTTGTAGTTTTTTTAAAGCAGTTTTAAATAGAATTGGTTGGAATCAAAGTAATAAAGTAACTTTGAAAGCTTCTTTTATAACTTTCTTTTATAATGGTACTTTTTAAAAAGTAATCGATTTATTAAATTTATTTATATGCATAAAAAAATTAATTAAACTCATGAAATTAAATCCATAAAATGAACTCATAAAATGAATAAAAGGCTTTAGGAAAATATAAAAATTCTCAAGATATATGTAGATAATATGTTTGCCGAAGACAAAGAGTTAATGTGAAATACTTTACATGAAAATACTAAAACGCGGCTCTTTATTAAGACACGTATCTCAGGCTATGTTTAAAATTCAGTTATCTACATAACCTTTATTCGCTTCACATCATAGAAAATTTGTGTGAAAGCGTGCTTACGTTATGAGAGATATTAAATTCCTTACTTACGTCACTTGTGATAAATAAAGAAAGTTAGATGAAATGTAAAAATCTTATCACATCTCTATAATATATCGTAAAAATATTTTATATTTTTAAGATCTGAAATTTTTCTCATTTTCGCTTTTATCCTCTCACAAGTTCTATTCTTCATAAGCTTCTCCTAAGTTTTTCGCGAAGATGTCTTTACGTTATATAATTTAATCATCTTATCTACATATAACATAATATTAAATAGAATTTAATGCGTTTATGTAATCGATATATGTGATATATCAACCTGTTGCATACTATGAGTTTTCACACTACGTTCACATACTGCATATTTTCGCTTAGCATAACAGAAATATCGCAATTTATTAAAGGAATGTTAAAAAACAAGGTACGCTCTTTCAGATTCAATCATCAAATATAATGGTAATTGTATTTGAGATAATCTTCGTTACATATTATCAAAATAATCATGTCAAATATTTAAAGCAGGAAATATACACTAAAAATAAAAACGAAATAGCACAAGTAAGCAACATAATGATAACACATGATAGTTATGTAACACATAGATAAAATGACACAAGGTGTATACTTCTACCACGAAGTGTGATAAAAAAATGAGGTTTCCTGTCTTCGTACGCATTGTTGTGCCCGAGATTGCGTTTCGTGCACGTATATTCTCGCAACCGCACTCATGCGATAAGATGAATATTACATTTTTATGATGAAATAGAGAGAATCCTTGATAACGCAATCAATGTCGAACAGCGAACTAAATAAATCATTTTTTAAAGTGCAACACAATTACGTAGAAATGTCCATGCTTTACAAAACGATTCTCTCTCTTTTTTATATGTTGCTAACTAGTTACCTCGGCAATAAAATTTCTACTTTTTTTATAAGAAGTAAAACCGCTGATTTTTTGCTATTTAACATGAATATACAACAGAAAAATGTTATCTTTTTTTTGCGATATATGTATATAGCAATGATTCAAGCGACTATACTCATAATTATATATTTTAATTAATATACAATAAAAAAATTTTCAGAAATATAAAAACAATAGGTCAACGCTGAATTTACTGAATAAAATACAACTCTTGAAATTGTTTTATTATTAAAATACGTTACAAAGTTCGAACGTTTTGACTTCTTTTTTTGAGTCATTCTCAACGAAAAATGGCAAATTCTTATAATATGGATTCTAAAAGTGAGGATAAAAATTGTCAAAGTAAAAATTGTGTTATTCATTCCGGTTACATAGCTGAATAATGTTAGTTTAGTCCAAAATTATCCACAGAAAGTTTGAAGTCGATTAGTAAAATTCATAAAATTATATATAGTAAAATTATGTACAGAAGTCATCGTGATGTTTATACAAAGATCGATAAACTAATAGAAACAGCCAGTCTCTCTCAATAAAACAATCAATAGTTAAAAGAGCACAGTTAAATGCGGATATCCGGGTTAACTTAATTGATATATTTAAAATCCATTTATTTTAAAATGTGACATTCTAATTCGTGTAACAACTTAGCAGATATTTATTGATGAGCATACACTGTGGTTGCGAGGTATCAAAGTAATTTGCTGATTCCGGCGCAAATTCAAATTTAATTTCGCGATGAAACGCCGCGAATAATCCTCCTCGCTATGAGTTCTCGTTTCACAATTTTTCCGGCTGCGATATTCAAAATATTCGTCGGAAAAATTGTTCGTTCCTGCTGGCACGTCCGTTTCGACGGCGACGGAAGGGCGGAAGGGCGCGGGAGGAGGGGGAGCGAGATAGGCGTACGTTTCAATAGCAATGAGCCGCGAAATTGCTTTACGCAATCGGCCATTATTTGCTTGAAAATTTTGCCGCGTATCCGCGAATGGCTCGCCGTTTGATACGATACGAATATTATTCAATGTGCATCGCCGAGCGCGTTTGATTGCGCGCCGATCGCACAATTATTGATAGTAGCCGACGCGGCCCTTTTGCCTATGTAATAAAACGCGACCGCATGTGCACGCGTGCACGCACGCACGCACACGTGGGACCGCATGCGTACTTACGCGCGAACGCGCAGTTACTGCGCTCGCGCCTCTGCGTAAACGAAGGAACGGGTGCGAGCAGTGGCAATCGAAATTTTATCGATATTTGTCAATATTGTAAATTTGAGAAAAAAACGAGAAAAAGGACAATGAAAATATAAACGAGAACTAAGCATGAGAGGAGTGCATTTTGCAGAGATACGAACGAGCATAATTCACGCGGTAATGCAAAATCATCCGGCGACGATTATG
This sequence comes from Cephalotes varians, assembly GCA_037157785.1. NCBI lineage: Eukaryota > Metazoa > Arthropoda > Insecta > Hymenoptera > Formicidae > Cephalotes > Cephalotes varians. The sequence goes on from JANQDE010000056.1 coordinate 750,696, forward strand.
TAAATTACGGGCTGTTGAAAAAAAGCTGCGAGGTAACAGCCTTTCTTATGGAGAGCATCGCGAATGATTAAATATTGATTTGACGAGCTTTCAACTGAGACATTTGAAAATCATCGCTCTTAGATTTATTTCAGGCGCGTCATCAAAACACTTAAGTTCCCGCTATTGTCAAAGATAATTTATTGTTGTGCGTGTTTCCATCGTTACTTCGATATCTTGGGAAAAGAAATTTTTGCATGTGGAGAAAAGAGACCAGTGAACTTAAATATATAAAATATATATTTAAACAGTACAGCTCGCGACAAATTCTTACTCTGACTACGAAATTTAAATTAGGAAGATTATATTCCACACATATAATAATTCGACGCGATTTCAAGCTGTAACTCTTTCTTTCAACGCAGAAACAGCGTTGCGAGTTACGACCGATATGATTCAAAGAACTTGATTTTTTTCCCGGAAGACGTCTTATCTCTCCCTCGATAACACCAAGTTCGAAATCGGAGAGGAAGAGAGAAAGTATAGACGGTACAGTCTATAAGGAAGCAGTGACGGGAGCGGTGGGTCGGGCTGAAAGGGGCGAATACCTTTTAGGAGCTTAGAGATTACGCTCGGGGAGCTAGTAGTAATGCAAAGGTGAGTCTCGCGGGCGCAAGCCGCTCATTCCCACGAAGGATTCGACTGAACTTATAATACCTACGATGCGGTATCGGTTGCGGCACGCTCCGTGCGAGCGCGAGCCCGTTCCTCCCCCGCTCGTTCCACTGACATCGTCGGCTCATCACGTCGCCACCCCATCATGCGCTTGACGCATTCATAATTCAATATCAAGCGTCTCTCATTGGGTAGAGCCTGCGAAATTACACACGGATCCGATTTATTGCCGTTGAACGAAGAGCCTTCCTTATCCTTATTGATTATGGAATAGGAAGGCGCACAATTGGAATCGGATAGCGCTCGGGAGACGGTAATAAGGATAAACGTAAATAAATTAAACGAGTACGTCTTGCGACAGTACCGTCGGGCTGTACAATTAAACGTTTCGCGAAGAATAAAGTAGCCGCGCGATGAAGTTTAATCAAGAAAAATTGTAACCCATTAAAATACGTCGCATATTTTAAAATTTTCCTGCCCATTATACTTCTCACGCGTCATGTGTTTTGCATGATACATCCAAACTTGCTCTATGTATATTTTTCCTTGGGACAGATCAGACAAGACAGGCTCTCACTAAGTCTTTCAATTAAATTAAAAGCGAAATTGGCTAAATCCTTTTTCCACGTACAGCATGATCGCGTCACATCGCGAGATTCTTCTTACCGCTGGCAAAGTTGCGTTGAGACTTGTCATTTAATGCGAGAGATACTTTGAATAGCAATATCCATTATCGCGGAATTACACTCGAACGGACACCTCGTTTCATCGTGATCGGATTAGGCTTTATAGGGAGGCGCGCGCGACGAAGGAAGAAGGTATGGGTCGCGCGTGAAAAAGGAAGCGRGAGATTTCTCAAAAGAGGAGGAGGAGAAGTGTCGCGTCATGGGGATGGCGGGAGTGGTATCGCTTTAATCTGCCACGAGGAAATCTTGTAAATAATCGAAGCAATTATTCGGCTCGGTGGCACGAAGACGACGACGAGGATTCTATAAAGAGACTGGCGCAACTTTTCTATCTTCGCGACGCGGAAAGAAGAAAAAGAGGATACCTCATCTCGTCGAACACGACGACCAATTAGTTAGTAATACATTCTGTAGTTCGAGAATGACTTCTCGCGAGCTTCAAGGAAGGGTTAGTAGAGGTCAGGATTAAGGTATCTCGAGAGAACGTTATCAGGCAACAACGATCAGGCGACAATTAAACACGACGTCAATTAAATCTGAAGTTGCTCGGGGGCGTTGTATCCGGACGCCGAAAAATATTCAACGCGCGAAAGCGAAACATTAAACGGCGCTCCGATTGCGTCTCAAGGCGCATATCTCACAATTTACTTACATCAAATACCCGCGATCACGAGTCGCAAATACCCCGGTCGTGCACACCTATTCGCATTAACAATGTTTCTCCCGCCGGCTCTTTGCTGCTCTCGCAGCCGCTTCCCCAGACAGTGTCGCGTATTCACGTGCAACAATCCCGGATCCTGTAATGTGCCGACGAAAGCTTCCCCTGCATGAATACCCAAGTATGCAAATGTCTCCGTGGCGTTTCTCCTCGCCTTCGAGCGTCACTCGAGAGTTCTTGTTATTCAGGATTCGCTCTCTCCTTCGCGCCGCATCGCGCTATGAACCTGTTTACGATACTACGTTAACCACATTTAACTGACAAAAAAAATAGCTGTGCCCGCAATCGCGCAAATTATCTTGTTAGAACAGTAAGATTCGATAAACGCTAGATAATCTCAGCAATTATAATTAGATTCTTCCGATTTTTATCGAAATAATCGCGATCGGATTCTAGCATAGCGTAAACGTGACTTGGAATCGTCATTGACTCATTTATTTTTCAAATACGATTAAATAAAGAAACGTCTTCCTGCCCCTATTAATAAAATTCAATGAGTCGTGTACTTGCTTAATACTGCTTCGATTGTTTAATATTTGTCACATAATAGCAACGATTTTAATTTACGACAACAGACTTGGATAAACTTCAATTTACCACAAAAGAAGGGAGCGTAACAATTGCAACAATAAGAAATACTGAGGGTTGTGCTTTGATTTCGCGATATTTACGTTGGCGAGGTGTTCTTTGGTCGTTCAGCATCGCAAGAGAGGTGCATACCTATCGGGAGGCGCAGTTACGCGACAGCATCCAGGATGGTGCATACCGGGAAGAGCGGAACCAGGTCTTAAAAATCGAGAGAGAAAGAGGAAGAGAAAGAGAGATAGATAAAGAGAGAAAGCTCTCAATAGTCGGGGCACGTCTCGCAGGATAGAGGGTTGCGCGCGGACTTCGTCGTTGGCGTATACGGGGGTGTGCGCTCGTGTGGACACGCGTCACCGTCGTGTGCAACGCGTGTGCACACGCCGCACGTGGACCGAGCCGAAATCAACGACAATAGAGGAGAAACGCGCGGCATTCACGTTGCGCTCTCGGGGAACAGGAAAAGCAGATAAGCAGCCATACTAACGAGACGATGCGCGCAGAGAGATCACGTCCGGCGCGCGCATTTCCGAAGAGACGAAGAAGGGCTGCGCTTCGGCGAGGGAGGTGATCGCAGGGAGAAAGGGTTGGAGGAAAAAGGGGCTTGGGGAACAGTCGGGAAAAAGGACGTGGAAATCGTAACACACCGGAGGCGCCGCCCGCGCGACTCGCCTTCTCTCGATAAAGTAAATAAGAACGTACCGACACGTACGTCGCGCGGTACGTGCAAGGCAATAACAGGCGGGTCCGGGCGAATATTTTCTATTGTATTCCCTCTTCTGTTACCTCTTCAACTTCCACGTCGCATCTTTGTCCCGCACGTTGCGTCACCGCCGCCTTCATCAACGATATCGCCGATTCGTGATATCGCCACGTGGATCAGTCGTATTGCGAATGGACAGCATGCCGAGAAATTATGAAAAGCTTCAGTGTTGCTCATATTCCGTGATAGAATTTTTTAAAAATTTTAGAAACTTTGTTTCAAAAACTATTTTTAATGTATTTCTGTTATCAATTACGAAGGTATAATTGGAATTGAGAATCGTTATATTTTCCAGATTTATTGCTGAAATTTTGTTTTCTAAGTGCTTCTCTAACTTTAAAAATGAGAAAAAATATATTTTAACATCTAAAAACGCGAAACTAAAAATTATAATGCGATATATAATGATTGATTAGTATCTAATTTTTATACTTTTAAATGTTTTTATGGAATCTTTATTCGCGGCTTATTATTTTGGATAATTTCAAGATTTCGAAATAAAGACCTAGATGTATTATAAGCTCGTAAGAGGATTATAATTCGAGAGAGAGCTTACTTAGAAAAATCCATGGCGTTTCTCCGACAAAGATCCGCGTTCGGCGGAAACGTCAAGGATGCGGAACAGCCCGCGATTCGGAACCACTATCGAATTCCTGGATTATGAAGACCCATGCTGATCCCGAGATCTTGAAGCCTAGAATTTCAAGGGTCCCGTTCCAAGGCTTTCGCTCATGGCCACGATCTCGCAGGGCATCGTAATCCAAATTGGTACGAAGTGATCCATGGCAGGTCGTACCGTTCGCGCTTCAACCGTTTCGGATTCCTCGGACGTCCGGGATCACGTTGACTATGCAATTTTGCGGCTTCATACCCGAGAAAGCGCGGGAACCAGAAGCACTCGTCGAAGTCTCCGGATATTCGTAAATATTTTACATGAGAACTCCGACGCGTAATAACGCCACACCTCATTTCTGTGTCACGAAGTATTTTTAAACACAAGTAAATTATCATTATCCTCAGCGCGATAAAATTATAGACAATTCTACGCAATTGTTTTACATAGATTTTTTAGATAAACGAATATAATTCTATGTCTAACGGAAAAATAAATTGATGCCAAATAATCCGCAAGAATTACAACAATTTTTTAAGGTGTTTGGTTTTTATGCAATTCTTATATTTGTTCTATAAACGTTAAAGAGATAAGAAAACTATCTGGTTAAATAATCTATTTACGACTGACAACGGACACTCACGAAATAAGGTATGTCACGCGAAAGCAGTACAGACACTTTAATAATGTGGTAAACAAAGGGCTAAGTAATTATCTGTGCGAGATGTCACGGCCAAGCATGTCACACAAGCATGACGCAACGTGTCGTCCGGTAGGGAAACCGGTAATTAGTCTCGATGTAGCCGTGACATAAATAAAGCGGTCGGATCGTAAGCATGAAATATGATCGGCAATGCACCGATCTTTTCGTCAGTTTATGCGGTGCGTGGTATGAGGTTACGGGGATATGTTTACGTGAGATATAAAGCCTTCGTTTACCTCCGTGTCCTGTGTGACAGGCATAAACGAGGCAAACCACCACCGTCGCGGTGGCGGTCGGGCGAAAGCAATGAAAACCGCCGCCGCCGTGAGCGGCGACCGCCATCCGCAGATCCGTAGGTATGGTGAACGGAAGTAATCCCCGTGGCGCCATAAACGCGAACGTAGATCACGTGGATAACACATCCGACCGAGAATCGCCTAGCAGCCTGAGCGAGCGGTGAACATTGTGCGCGCGAGCTCTTTACGAGATTTTGTCTCGTAAAGTATATCAGCCGAGGCCGTTTCTCCTCTTTACTTACTAATGCGTCCCTTCGCGCTGCACGTGAAAAACGCATGTGTAAAAGGCCTTGCATCTAAATTGAATTAATTTAGTCTAGATTCCGGATATATTCGAGCTTGTAAAAGTAATGAAAGTAAGCGAAATCGATACCGCCGTCGGTGACGGTACTTAGTTTATTTTTAATTAAAATTACGTGATATAAAGTTAGTCAGGACTTCTTGAATTTTTACGCATTGTACAAAAAAATTAATAAATACAGTATAATTGTATAATGTATAGTTGTATATAGAATATATATTTTCTTCATAATTTATTAACTTATGATATAATAATTAACGTAACTTTCGATTATTTCTTCATGCATCTTCGCCAGCGTATCTTCCTTCTTGCAAATCGCACAATCTTCGAATGCTTCGGCCATCGTTTCCTCTCGTCTTTGCCTTCAACCGAATTTGAAGGTAAGATATAGTCACTCTATACAATCGTCTAAAGTCATTTTCGTCAAGTTTCCTCTCGCTTCCAGTCCCAGTCCGCTTCCTCTGACTTTCCTCTCCGGCCAGTTTCGTGGATCTCGTCTTCCGCCGTCTCTTCCTCTTCCTCGCCGAGCCAATTAAATTTCGCGGAATCTTCGTCGGTCTCGGATTTCGAACTCTGCCTGTAGTCTCCCTCGCGCGTAGCTCTACTGCACTCCGTCGAGATCGAATCCGTTTCGTCCGTGCCGGATCTTGTCGAGCTGGTCCTTGCATCCTCCGTATCGGTGCTTCTACCTCGTAACACCATAGTGACTTCGACCGATTCATCATCGGCGAACGACTCTATATCTTCGAATTGTTCACCGCTGCGCTCGCGTTTAATCGGCGGTTCCTTCGCTTTAGTCTCGGATTGCTGCTCTTTGGAATCCTTTATAGTGTACGCCGAAGAACCTTCCTCCTCCGATCTGGATTTCTGCATCTGCCAAGCTTTTTTAAATGGATGTTCCCGTTCTTGTTGAACTAATTTGGGCCTTTCCGGCAGAAGGTATTCGGGATCTTCTTCGCTCGCTTGGCTTTTTATAATAGATTCTCGTTTGAATAAACCAGTCGACGCTGGTTTGACCGAGAGATCGCCTTCTTTCTTCACGACGTTCCATCCGGCACTCGCCAAATCTTCCTGCGATAATTGCGACAGATCTTGCAAGGATTCTCTCTTACTTTCCTTGGTCAGGATAAAGTTGTAGTTGTTAACATCATCCTCCTCCTCCAGAGACGTTTTCTGACTACCGCTGGTATAAGATTGTCTCCTCGAAGTATCTTGACTGCTCTCTTCCTCGCTTAGACTCTCCTCTCTCGATGGTGGACCCTGTTCGCGATATTCTCTACGTCGCGTGTAAACACTGTCCTCCTCAGGCTCACTCGGTTCCCGCGTAGACCCAAGAAATGTAATTTGCGGGCCAACACTGACGGTCCATGAATCCATATTATCCTCATTCTCGATATCATCTCTTAGCAAGGCTATCCTACCCTCCGCGGAGGATCTTCGTTTCAATAATTCGCTTTCCCCTTCAATCAGTGATTCGCGCTGCTGAGTAATCAGTTTCTCCATAAACTGTTTCCGTCGTATCCTCAATTCGCGTTCCCATTCCTCCTCGTCGCTTGTCCTTGCTTCGGAACTCGAAACGCGTACCGGCTTCATTCTTCTTTGGATCGATGACTCCTCTTCACTCTCGGAAGAGAACGTCCTTTTCGCGATATCCGCCGATCTCACGAGGGATGGTTTCGACTCATGTTGTTGTCTGGCGGACGAATCTTCCTTTCCGACGACATCCAAAGAACGATAATCGTCCGCTTCTTTGGTCAATGTTCTTCCTCTGGATTCAGATCTTTTGAACTGCCTCGATTCATCTTCGATCTTTCTTCTATGTTGCCATTCTTCTTCACTTTCACTATCCCTTGACGATAGTCTCTTGTTATCTTTAGTCCTGGATAACGAACGTTTATTGCGCTGAGCCACAGTCTCGTCACGCTCTCGTTGACTTCTGAAAAATTCGATAGCTTCTTCTTCAGAGTCATCCGTGACGTATCTCTGGCTATCCATGCCTGTCTTATGATCCGTGTAGCTCTCCGTATCTCTGGATGATTTTCTAGCTGATGGTTTCTCCGCTAACTCTTCAGAATTACGATCAACGAACATTCGCCTTCCGTTCATCTTCTTCAATGTCGGTACGTCCACTATTTCCTCTTTCGTGTCATGTCCTTCGAGAGTTGCACCATGAGCTATATCTTTTGCCCACCCGGTGGATGCGATTTCATCATTCTCTAAAACATTTGTTTGTTCGACCGCTACTTTCGCTTTTTCGATGAATTCGGCGTTTTTATCCTCGCTCAAGTGTGTCTTTTTTTCTTCGGAAGCTTCGAGCATTATGTCCGTGCTTTCCATTATGACGTTCTTCACCTCCTGCATCGGAAGATCAAAAAGTAACGTCAAAACGACTGATGCGGCTATCACTATCGCTACTTCCAGAAGATCAATCTGTAAACGTAAGAATAATATACCCATATACATATGCATCCTTGTCATACATCAAATAGTCTTAAACGCGGTTATTCAAGTAGAACAACAGGTCACGTCAAAATGAATCATAACTGATTGAAAAATGACTTTTAATTATTTTGGAGCCATTTTGATGTCATAATGATCTTATGTTCTGCTTGAGTATTTGATTCTGAGATTCGCGTTTGAATTATTTTTTTTCAGTCGTTTATAGAGAGATTTTTCTTTCGAAAAATATTTTATACGAAAGCTGATAATGTATCATGAAAGATGATAATTAGACGGATACATTTAGCGCTAAATGTGCTATGAGAATTTAAGCTTAATAAATTCGCGATTTCAAGACCTCGCGCGGCTTAAAGGTATCCTCACTTTGTCCGCACGACTTACTGCTCTATGAGGCTGAAATTCCGTGGAGAATCTCGTGGTCCCAACGTTGTAGAAAAATACTGCGAATTGCGTTAGGTACACGGCGTACGATATCCTGCTGAAGATCACCAGCCAATAGCTGGAGAGGAATCTGTTAACACCGCCTACGAAGCGAGTGATTATTGCGTCAGTGTCTCTGTCTATTTACACGCCTATCCGGTTGTTGTTACAATGCAGCGTTACAACGAACCTCCGTGCCCAGTGAAGCAGGCAAATATTGACCAGCATAGAGCCCCGGCCCATAGCACCGGTCCGATTACTGCATAGTGAGTAGCCTCTTCAGCGTCGTACACGTAGTCCCGCCTGGCCTGACGCCAGGGTGAAAATAACGACCATGAACCCAAGGCCATCGCGATCAACCAACCCAAGATCACTAACACCTGAAATTAGAACGCTGCCACGATCACGCGCGATTATGATTACGCTGGGAGAGAGTACCCTGTGAATCCTGACGTTCTTCCCGGTGTAATGTAACAGCACACCGAGGCCGACGCCGAAGACGTACGGCGTCGCTCTGTGTAGCGGCAACGCGTAAGTTAAATTGGCGGTCTTGTAAAGACGCTTTAATCTGCAATCAAACATATACCGTTGAAATTCACATTATTCGCTTGTACGTAAAATATGAGATAGTGTACTCACGATATTCCGTGATAGATGACGAGAGATAGATAATTGTTCATCGTCGCTACGTAACGAAGAGTGGCAGATAACAAAATCAGGAAAGCCATCAAAAGAATACCAATGAGGAGTTTGTATTGTAAGAAGAAAACTATGATAGGCGCCAAGAGCGATAGTTGCATGTCCAAGGCCAGCTGATATGTATGTGTGGCACACTGTAAAAGATTCATAGAACGGACGATTCTATCGATTCGATAGGACGAATCATTCTTCGATTCGTTTCTCATCTACTCACCATTTCCTCGAATGGGAAAAAATTTTGCACGTACAACAGGTTCGTCCACGCGTTGTACTTGCAGAGCTCCGCGTTCGCCGTGACGATGCTGTTCCATTGCGGACCCGAGCCGATGTGTTCCATCACGAACGCGTACCAGAAGATTACCGCAAGCAACGCCGGTGAAAGTCTGAAAAACATGCCATTGAACGGAACAATCAATGCGACCTTTTTCTCTTGCGTTTGAGCAAAACAGCACTTTGTTTCTCATTGCCTAAAGTACCTGATAAATCTGACAACGAAACGGCAAAACCAACGGATTTCGCCGCGAGTCTTCAATTCCTTCGCCATGTTGTAAGCGGTGAGAACACCGCTTAGCAATAGAAATGCGTCTGTGTAAACTAATGAAACTCGCAGAATAGAACTGGCCGGACCGTTGGCGATCTATTTGAGCAATGTTTAATCAACGGAGTGATACGTTCGAGACGTTCTAACGTAAAGGCAAAGTCTCTATCTAACGATCTTACCTCGGTAAGAGAAGTGCGGTTACTAAACGGTATTCGGGAAATTGTTATAAGCTGATGGGCAACGTAAAGAACGATCGTAGCCAGCGCTCTTATTCCGTAGATACACGTAATATCCGCAGCATCCGTCGCTTCCTTCAATAAGGCTTTAATCGTCCTTCGTAAGGAAAATGACATGATTATCCTCTCAGAATAATTTCCTGCGAAGGAGACGCGTGCATTATGCCATAATCGCGCTGTATTGAAATATTCCGGCAAACTTAATTTCAGTTTCGTAAAAGATTATTTTATCGAGTCCCACGTACCTTTCCCTCGCGTCTCTACGAAGTAATCCCTCACAGTCGCTACAATAACGAGACAAACAATCATAGCGTAAAAATACCTACAAAATAAATTAGTAACATGGATTTATCAATTGCGTTTCGTCGTGATGTAACAAAGAGATACGCACAAGACACCGATCGTCTCTTTCGAATAGGTCTGAGACTTTTGCTTGACGTAACACATATTAGGGTCGACATCCACCGTAAATTTGATTCCAATAGTTCCATTGTAATCCTTTAAAGTACCCTCTAACGCACGTTCAGCGTCCTTAGCGGAACATGCCGTGGGTAAACACAACGCCCAATTAAATGTAGTGAATTTTGGAATAAAATGACCTGGCTGAAACAATTATATTCAACGGAAAATTGAATTGTTGAAAACTTTCTAATTAAAAAAAACAAATTATTTAAATTTTAAATAATCTAAGATTATTTTAAAACTTTCTAGTGTAAAACTATAAAAAAGAGTCAACAGAAATAATTTTGAAATAGATTCTTAATTTCAAAAAAATTCTTCAAATAGACTTCTATTCTATCTTTTTTAACTCTCGCCTATATATTTTGCACAAAATACAAACAATATATAAATTTCCATATTAGCAAAACTTTTCTTACGTCGTGCATATTTCCTCGTATAAAAGCGCGAGCTTGCATTAGATTGACCGGCAACCTCATTTCTGAATGGGAAGCGTGCAGGTCCACAGTAGCTAGGCAATATTTCCCTTGAATTCTTATGGTCTTCTCGTCCATTTTAACATGCGCCAATACACCCAAACATTGATCATAATCCCCGAGCTGATTCACGTTTCCTCGTAACAAACCCGACGGAATCTTTGCACTTGAATCTAACACTGGAACCAAGACAAATCTTTCATTCAATGAAACTGATGCAATTTTTCGAGATCAGAAATATTCGGATTTAAGATACAACATTTAAGATACAAAGGTACAAATCGGAAACTTTAGTTAAAAAATTTTAATAATTCAATAATGTTCTCACTTTTTTTTTTAAACGTTTTTAGTATTGAATATTTTCTACTTGAAGTAATCACAATAAATTTAGTTTTTGAATGAAAATAGAATGGACGGTTATTTCAGTCAATCGACTCACTTTGAAGCGCCCACAACTTGTAACCTCTCAATTGTCGCAGGAATATCTTGCCATGTTGCTGACATTCCGGATTTTCAACGTTCGTAAAATTTGGCACGAAGGTCGGCACACGCAGAATTGCATCATTCACTTCGGACAATATAATAGACACATCTGTATATTTCTTCGTTTTCGGTTTCGTTTCTTGCTCTAAAAAATATCGTTCGATACATATAATGAATTGCAAAATTTTTTAATAATTTCTAGAATTTTATTATGGGATTCTGAGATATGTCTTTATTTATGTTCATTAAAGAAAAGGATAAAGCTGAAGAATGTTTTATAGATAATTTTTACAAAAAGACTCTCATTTAAAGAGAAAAATTTTTTAAATTTCTCCTTAAAGCTATTCAGAAAGAAACAATGCGGAATTTCTACGCGCAAGAGAAACTTAGCGAATAAAAGATTATAAGGCCGTTAGTTATCTTAGATTATTACTTAATATACTACCACCAGCGCAATGCCTATTCATGCGGGAACACTAAACATCTTCGGATAAACACGGATTTTCGTTTTTACATAATACTCACTCTCCGCTTGCAAAACTTCCTTTGCCGGTCTCGAAGTTGGTTTCGCTATTACTTTCTTGACATCCGTCTTCTCCGATTGTTTCGCTTGCTCCTTAATTTTCGGTGCAGGTGTTGAAATTTCCGGTTTCACTCGCGTCTTCGATTTTTCGTCTACTTTTGTTGCAATTTCAGGCATCTCAGCCTTTGGCGTGGGAGTAGTCTTAACCGATTCAATTTTTTTTGTGTCTTCAGTTAATTTTTTGGCACTTTTGACTGATTTTTTTGTGTCGACAGATTCTTTCGTGCTTTCGATCGATTCAATTTTCTTTGTGCTTTCGATCGTCTTTTTCACGCTCTCAATCGCTGGTTTTACAGCATCAGCTGATTTTTTATCATCCTGTTCTTCGACATCGCGTTTGCTAGGTAAAATATCTGTCTTCGTTCTATCTTTATCGGCAAACCTCACTTTCTCCAATTTTCTGGGTGCTGGAGTGGTTTCTTTTATATCAGGTTCTTCATCTTCATCATCATCTTTGTCTTTTTCTTGTTTTTTATGTGGTACACTAAATTGTTTTTTAAGTAATTCTATTACTTTTTGTTGATCTATCTTGGCTGTTTTCTTTTGTTCTTTTTTATCATCTTCCTTTTCCTTGTCATCATCATTATTATCATCATCATCAGTTTTACTGTATTTTATTGACTTAACAATCTTTGCGGTTTTAATTTCTTTCACTTGTTTCTTTGAGTCTCTTTTAAAAACTTTTTTATCTTCATCTTCTTTCTCATTTTCATCAGCATCATCATCATCATCATCATTATCATCATCATCGTTATCTTCATTCTTATCATCATCATCGTCAGTAAGAAACTTTTTTTTCACTTTTTTTTCCTTACTTTCAACATCTTGATTTAATAGCTCAGCCTCGGATGCTTTTTCTTCTTCTTCGTCTTCATCTGTCTTTTCATCTATCTGATCTTCCTCGGAATCCCCCACTGATTCCTCATCCTCCTCCACGCTTTCCACTTCCACAATTATATCTTCCTCTTCTTCATCGTCATCCACCTCGTCACTTTCTATCTTGGAGCTTCTCGGCATAGCTCTAGTCACACCTCTGTCTTTTGGATGTTCAGGGATCTTCTCGATCTGAATTCTTTCCGTTCCGACACCTGACATCGACTCGGCAGGTGGTTTCCGGCCACCAACGATGGTCTGCGATACTGTGCCCTCGTGCCATTTCCGGGCCGAGTACATCGGTCCTTCAGTCGTCATCGTTCTGTCCATTGGGCAGACTTTGCCATGCGTCGAGACACAGACGGTCGGATGATGCGTCTGCGGCACGACGTCACGTATTCGGAAGCCATAGCAGGTGGCGTAAAGCAATACGATGAGACCCAGCAACGCGACGCACTTGCCCAGAAGGGCGATAGCCATGACCGGGCAGCCTTCACATGGAAGAGGCGAGGACCGGACTGTTGTTCGCGAGACTCGACTCGTCTACTGATGATGCTTGTTGCTTGAGCAAGAATGATTTTCCGTTTAAAAAACCATCCAAGATGAACGGCGTCTTTTCACCCGCGGTTTTTCTGCCTCCTCCAGAGTCTTCCACTTCCCGTTTCGCAATCGCGAAGAATTCGTAGAATCGGCAATCTGTCGCGCTGATCGCCCTCCGACGTGGCAGACCCCGGGCTACCACGTCCACAGCCGGCCGTGCCTTTGCGGAAATTAGAGCGTATGGCACTGGTCCAAGTAGCTAGGAGTTTTATTTAGCATCAACATTTCGAGGCGGTCGACCGCCAGCAACGGCAGCGGCCTCTTCCAATCGCGGTTTTGACTGCATCGGATGCTGTCGAATCCGCCGACGCGGATTCCGACCGATGCGGATTTATTATATTACGCAAGACGGAGGATCGCCTGTGGTCCACGTAATTTCAGTGATGTTTGTGGCTCTTTCGCTTTGTATCCGCGTTAGAGAAAGCTTTGCCGCTTTAGTTTTATTATATTACCGCCGCGAAATAATTCGAAATTCAGGAAGTAGCGCACAGTTGTAAAAATTCGATTTGCTACAATGCAAGTAATAAATGCTATCGCGAGAAATATTTTGAATTAGTAATAATTTTTTCTTTCTTTCTTTCTCTCTCTCTCTCTCTCTCTCTCTCTCTCTCTCTCTCTCTCTCTCTCTCTTTATTCCCCCCACACATATATTTGCAGATATTTTTATTAAAAAAATACATTTATACAAAGATATTACAGTAATAATAACAAATCAACCTACTTTTTAGAGACTTATTAAGAAGCATTACAAAATTTATTAGCAAGAACAGAATGTGTCATTCGGAAACGCAGAAGCGGAATTCTATGAATGTTTTATGATCTTTCATGTAACATTTACGGGAGATTATCATGACAAAAGAAGATGCGTGATCGAAATTATAATTAAGATATACTTTTAACATATACCATTATACTCCAATTTAATTGCTTTATGTTTCTGCGTTAATGGAACATAATTTCTATCAAATAATCAACTTAATTTAAAAATTCATTGATTTTATAAAAAATCTTTTGTCGTGTTCGCGATAAAAATCTCAATATCATTAACAATAATATTAACAATAATATTAACATTAACAATAATAAAACAATATTAATAACACTATTAACATTAACAAAAATTCATAAAATTAATGTATCGGCAATCTATTTATTTTTATTCATTTACTTACTCTTTTTTCTAATTTATTATGATTAAAATACGAATAATCTTAATTTTTCGGACAAGTAATAAGATTTTAATATGACTTCCGTAGCAGTGATTGCATTCTAATGAATATGATTGCTGATTATTTATTCATAGTTCTATTTAGGTCGTGGGACAGCAGCAAACGAACACGCTGATCCGCTTACTGCGAATTTAGTCAATCTCGGCGGACAACGATGGCGAAATTTGCGCACAAAGCTCACACCGGCTCTCGCAACCAGTAAAATCCGACATGTATTCGGATTAATCACAATCGCGTCTGAAAGTTTTAAGGCACTACATATTATCACTCTTTATACATAATATATTTGTATATATATTTAGTAAAACATCGTTTCATCAAAGTGTGTGTTTCGAATTTTATATGTACATTTTATATATATATATATTATAAATTTCAAGATAATAATAATAATAATTTTAAGATAAAATTAAAATTATGATGAATGAATGAATATATACAGCGGTATATAAATTAACAATTGTATAGTCAAATCTTTCACGCGCCATTTTCCAAAACTTGTTCTCTGATTGTAAACTTGTGCTAAACCGATAGCAACCTGGTTTAGCAATTTGCAGTACAATACGCGGACACAATGAAGAGCTGTTTGAATTCCCAGATTTTGCTGCCAAGTTTAACCAGCAAGACTATTTGCTTCTTTGATCTCGAAATTAACTAGCTACAAAAAGATAATTCCAAATTTCAGAGAATGTGCGAAATAGATTGTTTGCAATAGTAATTTAAAAAAATCATACAATCCTTAATTGTATGACCGAAATTCAAGTCGCAAACCTAAATTCTTCTAAATACAAATAAAAATTAATTAAATTTTTAGAAATATATATACATAATAATTTGTTATGTTATTATATTTATATTTGTTTAATACTTTATATTTCTTTAAAATATTTATTTGCGAATCTGTATAAAGAAGAATCGATTATTTTAAAAATACATATGTTAATTAAAAAATTACGATGTACGATGAAATGTGAGTTATCTATGAGAAACACGTTTGCTTCTCCCATAATATTCGAATATTTTGATTGGCGGTGAGTTTATGTTAGAACAGAAATTCTTTGATTTAATATAAGTCGGAGATTATTCGCAAAATTCGCACCGCGTATCGTACAATTCGCGAAACATTTCCAGCGACGAAAATCAGTCGCTTCTATAGCGGGCAACAAGATCAATAGTCGGCCAATTATCAGCAGTTGGTTATTAAATACCTTTTCTTTTTAATTACATAAATATTTATAAAAATTATAGATATAAAAAAACTACATTTGTATCAGTAATTTATCATTTATTCTATTTGGGATAATCGCACGGCTCTTAACGTATCTTTTGTTTCATGTCTCATATGAAGCGCAAATAGAGCAAATACAATGGTATATTTTTATAATTATGTTATATTTTATATTTATATTTTATATTTATATTTTATATTAATGATAACGCAATTGTACATTTTTATACACTTGTTTAAAGCAAGCTAACAATTTTTACACACGTATCACATTTTCAGAAATTCTTGAAAATATTTAAAAATATAGTTTAAAATGAGCTTCTTTTGCACATAACTGATGGTTTATTACGGTATAGAGATTTAATCATATGTAATAAATAACATCACGGCCACTTATAGCATATCTTTCATCATGTAACGAAAAGTCTTACGATTGCGCTAAAGATCTCGATAAGATAGTATTTTGAATGAGAAAGATAAGTTTGCATTCATATCTAATATAATGCGAAACATTATCATCCGTAATAAAATCTGCATTTCATCAAACAAGATTTCTTTAGAATTTCTTTAAGAGCTTGCTTCAATGATTATAATGACGTATTTTAATTTTAATTGTCTCTATTTATAAATATATAAAGGGAAAAATACTGAGTCGGCTGGACACGCATATACAAGTCGCATAAACGTTCAAAAGAAATGTAAGCGACTTCTCATGCAACTCTATCATCTGTTTCCATTGAGATAGAGATCAACGTTGCAGGGATAAACATGAAAGAAAAATCTATTTTCATTTGCAATACATGTTACAATGCAAATCAGAGAGACGGACTGTCATCAGTGCTTCGATCTTAACGCCTAAATCTTAGCTTGATATTTTATCGATATTAAAGCAATGCGCAAATGATAACCAATGTTCTGTTGTGACCTTGACAAAAATAGTATAGTTATTGAGAGTTTATAAGAAGTTTACTTAAATGTTAAGTAAATGTTTCATTTGTGTTTTAAATCATTTATTGAATTGTTTAGAAGATGTAAATTTAAACATGGAATTGTTTGCAACACGAACACCTATCAAACATTATCGTAAACATTTCATAAACAATTCTAAGTTTAAATTTTTACCTAAAAATTTTATTTGAGCTGTATATAAATGTTTTAAATAAAAGTTCTACTGAACACTTAAATATAAACTTCTTATAAACTTTCAATAAACATATCATTTTCGGATTAGAACATGAGTGACAAATCTTATAATGCTGTGCTTTTCATTCTATCCAGTATGGGTTTGTAATGACGAGAAAGTAAACTCGGCGTTTATTTGACGGCGGCGTTTATTAAACGTATTTCGAACGTAACTGTGTTGCTTGGATTTAAAAAGTGTTTGACTTACGTTTGTTGTATTTAGAAGAGATGTTTATTAATTGTTTATAAACAAAACAATTTAGGAGATGTGAGACTGTTTCGATGCACTTTGAAATCAGGGTTACGTATTTTCAAAGCGTTTTTAATTTAATTGTTTCTTTAATTAAATGTTTAAGTGGCATTTCATAACATTGTTTCAAACATTTTAATTATAGTTTTCTAGTGTGTTGGTAAAATGTCAATTGTCATGAACAGATGTTTACAACGTGCTTCTAAACAATATCATCGATAAAACTCTTCATAAACAGATATAAACACAATCTCTCACTAACAATTTTCGCCAAGAATATGTTGTGGACATATTTATTAATTGCTTATAAACAACGTTTGAGAAATGTTACGAGATTGTTTTGATGCACTCTGATATTGTTATGAAAATGTTATATAACTGTTTTCAAAGCGTTCTATATGAAATGTTTAAGCGGAGTTTCTCAAACATTTCCACTATAGATTTCTAAGTTTTAAAAAATATTATTGTCAGATATTTGCAACGAGCTTCCAAACAATATGAGTCATCAATAAAACTCTCCATAAAAGTGCAAACAACATAGATAAAGCTCCTTCATAAAGAAATATAAATTCAATTTTCTCATTAATAATTTCGTCAGGAAAAAAGGAAGAAAGTTTATGATTATGGTTATTTTCAACTTCGCATGCTTATTCAATCAAACAAATATCCGATCTAGCTCAAAAGCGAAAAAATGAGAAGGGCTAAAATAATATTTTATTTTTTTAATGCAAAAATACGAGTGGAAAAAAGTTCCGCATTGTTTTATTTACATGAAATATAAAAATATATCAAAATATCTCTATATGTAAACGTTTATTTATACACGTAATAGATTGATCGTATTTTTAAGATAACGATCAGTCACGTTCCATAGATCGCCAGAATCAAATAAATATCATCATAAAGATTAGATTAACCTATTAGATTGTTTAGCAAGAGTTTGTACCAGAGTTTATACCAAGATTCAGAACAATTTTTATATCTGAGAAATTTAAAATATACAGTTTTTAAGAAATTTAAAAGATCCGTAATAAATACTTTCCAAGTTCGCTTTTTTTTTAGGGATCTTCTGTCACTCATTCGCGCATAATGAATTTTCGGACGGACGGAGATAGTCGGCCGCGCACAAAGAAGAACGCAGATTCGTTCTAGCCGGCGCGGCTGATACGCGGCGACGGAGAGGGATGCAGAAGCCTCTTGAAGATAACCCGGAGCTATCCGAGTATCAGCACGACCATACGGGCTCGGCCTCGGTCTCAAAGCCGGCACGAGCCTGAGGTCTCTATAAATGCGCGGCGTTCGTTCATGCCTTCCAGTCGGTGGGAGGTCAGCCTTTCCGCGGGAACGATACAACGCCACGCGCTTGGAATACATTGCGTCGTTTTTCTCTCCCTCTGTCGTTTCCCATCTTTTCTTCTCGCTGTCTTGTCGCGAGCCGTCGCGGTCGGAAACGACCGCGGCTCGATCGTCGATTGCATCACGTAATGAGAAACCGCGGCCGGCGCGAGCGAAATTATTCCGTGGAATGTCTTTTAGTGCAACCGACTTTACGCTAAATCGCACCTCGAGATCTGTGCCGTTTGCCTTTGTTACTCCTTGGAATGCCAGTGAGTGTGCGCGCATTTCCTCGGTGAAGAAACGGAATGCGTCGATGATCGACGCGGCGCGAACTGCGTGACGTAGCGGAGTATAAAAAAATTATCGCTCATTTAAATGTAAGGAACTTGAAATAATCGTGCAAATCCGGCGTGTCTGGAATAAATGACACTGAAAATTTTGATAGATTGATTAATAAAATTTTTTTTTTCTTTGTTTCGACTGTTCTAAATTTCTTTCTCTCTTTTAAAAAATTCCAGATGTTTAAGTCAAAGCGAATGCCGAAATGGAAAGGCAATAAATTAAGAACGATCGTTATTTTATATATTTCTTAATACGTCTTTCCTAACAAGAACATTAGTGTTTCGTATTATGCTTTTTGTATATTTCAATTTGCACTTATGACATGCTTTTTGTCGAGTCCCCTAACGTTTGAATCGCTTCAAACCGTGATCGTGAAATGTTGTGGATTCCCAGAATCTCAATAATCAGGATCCGTTATAATTTTTCTCGGAACTGATGTAGAGATCACTTTTAATCCTTTACTTCTACTTCTCTCGGCTTTCAATATGAAACGTTGCCCGCAAGAAAATAAAGTATACGCATTTGCAAAAAATGATTCGTTTGCCCTCCAGAGGAGGGCAAACTCATAAGTCGTAAATAAAAACTCGTAAGTCGCAATAAAGTTCATACAAAATTCTTAGAAAAGATAAGACCAATGTCTAGAATATTTGCTCTACTGTTTGTTTTCTTAAAGCTCTTAAGAATATTTCTTAAGAATACATCTCTAAAATGTTTGTGCAACGTGCGACATTTGCACAACGGAAATTGAGCTGTGACGGAAAGTGGTTTAATGGCTCTTGATGTTGCTATTCAAAGCAGCAGATGATTAGGGAACGGACTCGTGTGGGAACTTCGCTGAACATCTGCGCATCGGAACTCGCGTATAATCGGATCTGTTGCAAACACTGCGCGAGCAACGTAATCTTTCTTCGTAATGCCTTTTGCGCGGCCAAGTGTTTATGTCTATAAAACAAACTTAAAAATAGACCTCGGCAGTCAAACAGCCGCGACTGCATTGTACGATTCAACGTCGTAGTAAAATCGATATCCGAACGCGAACGATTCAGCGTGGCTATCGAGTAATCCGTTCACGTCTGAGTAATTTTATCAAATGCAATATAAAGGATTACGACACATTTAATCGCGCATATCGACGATAGATTATAAAAGATTATGAAAATAAAATAAAAATTATTTCTGTCATAAATTATAGATTACGCTTTTAGACGAAAGGCTGTTCCTTGAAATTGACACGTCGAGCAGAAGTTGAAAATGCTTGGGATCGTAGCGATATTACTGGACCCTTTTCTGCTTATCGGGCTCGTCCTCGGTATCCTGTACTTTTATCTCACGGCCACCTTTGACTTTTGGGAATGCCGCGGCGTACCGTTCAAAAAGCCGACCGTGCTTGTCGGGAATTTCGGTCCCCTGCTCCTGTTCCGGAAATCACAGCCGGAAGGCGTGAAAGAGATGTATCAGTGGTTCAAGGATGAAAGGTTCTTTGGCGCATTCCGGGTAAGATCGCCCGTGCTGATCCTACGCGATCCCGATCTAGTGAAGACCGTGTGCGTCAAGGATTTCACTTACTTCCAGAATCGTGGGATTCCGGTCAATAATGATCAGGTATACGCGACTACTAACGGGTATTTTTTCCATCGTCGAAACGCTAATTAGACATTTTAAAATAGACCTCTGATGAGCTTCAAATCCCATTTTAATCGTGCACACTTCAGGATCCGCTCTCCGGACACCTGTTCAATCTCGAAGGGCGCAAGTGGAAGGGCCTCAGGTCGAAATTAACGCCCGCGTTTTCGTCGGGCAAACTGAAGCGGATGTTCTATCTGCTGGTGGAGTGTTGCGAAGAGTTACAGCGGCTCATCGACGAGGCGAGCTGCAACGACGATCGAATAGTCGAGGTGCAGGAGCTGGCCGCGAAATTCATCATCGACGTCATCGGTAGCTGCGCCTTCGGCATACAGATAAACGCGCTCACCGACAAGGAATCCGAGTTTCAAAGAACGGTAAAGAGATTCTCGAAGCCGAGTTACAAGGCCACTCTCTGGAGGATGCTACGAACGGCCATGCCGAGACTGTACAGGCTGCTAGGCGTGCAGCTCGTCGATCCGAGCGTTACCCAGTTTTTCATGCATGTCGTATCGCAAATGATCAGCCAGAGGGAGAATAACGGTGCGACCAGACACGATTTCATGGACCTATTAATCGAACTGAGAAACAAAGGTACTCTGGACAACGAAACCGGCAATCCGACAATCTGCAGCGACGAGGATGCTCAAGCTGCGAAGGAAATTGGTAAAAGAAATGCCGTGCGAAATAAATAACGTCGTTTTATTCACGAAGAATAAAAAAAAAATCTGTTATTTATAGAATTAGATGAGAACACTATCGCGGCACAAGCGTTCGGTTTCTTCGCCGCCGGTAACGAAACGTCATCGAATACGATTGCGTTTTGCCTCTACGAGCTGGCCTTGAACCAGGAAATCCAAGATAAGACCAGACGAGAAGTACGCGACGCTATACGAGCGCGAGATGGAAAATTAACTTACGACGCGGTGCAGGAAATGAAATATCTCGACATGGTAATATTAGGTAGGAACCCCCGTTATATCATTGATGAGAAATCCAAAAATAAGGAAAAATTTCTTCGAACGTAAGCCTTTTATCGCGAGCAACGAGATCTCGGATCTCATTTGTGTTTACGATAAAAAGCGTTACGCGATAGTAAAAATAACCATTGGAAATAATCTGAAATGCTTATAAAAATGTAAAATGTGTAGAGACTCTCAGGAAGTATCCGCCAGCC
The DNA here is from genome assembly GCA_037157785.1 of Cephalotes varians. Classification (NCBI taxonomy): domain Eukaryota; kingdom Metazoa; phylum Arthropoda; class Insecta; order Hymenoptera; family Formicidae; genus Cephalotes; species Cephalotes varians. Next base: position 772,211 of record JANQDE010000056.1, read on the forward strand.
CCGCTATTCTCTCGAAGATGCGAGCATAAGTATCAAATACCGGACAGCAATGTGGAACTGCCGGCCGGCATGCGGGTCGTTATACCGATTTATGGCTTCCACCATGATCCGAATTATTATCCCGATCCGGCAAGATTTGATCCCGAGAGATTCACGGAAGAGAACAAACGCACAAGGCAGCCCTATACGTATCTTCCTTTTGGAGAAGGGCCACGAAACTGCATAGGTATCGATTTTTACATTCTTACATTTTTACAGAAATAGTACAGCAACTAAAAAAATGAGACAAAATAATACCTCAAAATATATTGTGAAGATAAGAAAAATGAATAATTTTTATAAACTAAAGAAAGAGAGTAGTGTTATCTACATTTAGATAACTATTATTAATTACTATGATGACTATTAATTATCTTAGTAATTGATAATAATCGATAAAATAGTTATTTATAGTTGTACATAATTACTATAATTAATTATAGTTAAAAATATTTATATAATATTATTAAATTTTTTTTTTTAAGAAAAGTTGTTTGACACCGTTTATTTTTCAAATATGTTTTAAACAATTCTCAGATTTTTGTGTTGTTCGGATGAGCAGTTAAGTTTTCGTTAAGTTTTAAATTATTCTTTTCGTAGACGGCTGTAAATGATATCATATGATTGCAAGTAGTAAATTAAGCAAACAATCAATCTGGAATTTATAACTCGCTGATTCAACGCGCGATATTGCGTCACGTGCTACGTCGCTCGTTTGAACCAAAAAAGCTTATTGATTTCGGTCAGCATTTGAGAACCATGACAGAATTATTCGTGATAAGAAATGATATCTATAGATCAATATTCGCATGTAAAGCCACACGAGTTGCATCAGCATATTCGCCGAATGCGGACGTATATCTGAAAGATAGAATTGAAAGTTTTTTGTTGTACGTTGATTTGCATTTATCTTTTTTGTCGTATTCTCTTCGTTTTTTTTTATGTTCTAACTTTTTTTCGTTTTACGATTAATGGCTGCAAAGTCCTCGTTAGTGGGAGTAGTGCCAATAAAAAAGTGATGAAGAAGAAGAAGATATCTATAGACTTTGCAAACACGCCGTGTTGTCCCGCTCGATCGTCTTATTGATCTTATACATTTTCCCCTTATCTCCGTTCGTACTTCATGATAAAACGTTGAATCACATTTAGCTAATATTCTACTCGTTATCTTTTAACCGTTAATTTAACCAATAATCAACGACAGATTGCATATTGAAGCGCTACATCGCGAGAAATTTGTCGTTCAAATAACTCGTTTAGCAATTATTAGCTCGAGAAGCCAAAGACGCACCGTTCGCTTGAACGTGCAAATTTATGCAGTCTGGAGGACAACGGCCTTGATAATGTACTATATACGTGCGTTTTATGCAAATCTCCGTCCCGATTTGATAAGCCTGTCTCAAACTCGACGATAAATCAGCAATTAAATAACCGACACGCTGTAATCGCGGCGCATAATGACGATTTTGCAATTTTCCAGGCATGCGGTTCGCGTTGCTGCAAATCAAGATGGGGATAATATCGTTCCTCAAGGATCATCGAGTCGAGATATGCGACAAGTCGCCGGTGCCGATGAAATTCAGCAGACGGAGTCTCGTGACCACGAGCGAATCGGGATTTTGGCTCGCCGTTACTCCGGCTTCCTAGATGCGGATTGGATTTAAAAGCGTTTTTCTTTTTCCTTCAAGAAACCGGTGATTTAAAAATAAAAATTTTCTCGAGGCAGGAACTGCCACGATTGTTGAGGCGCAGGTCAGACTGCAAAAGCTAGAGTTTTTCAAAAACTTTGAAGAAGTAGATGATTGAAGAAGATCATGATCGAAGAGAAAGTTTCTTCTGAGGAAAGAGGAGAGCTGAGCGAAGCAGATGATCTGGAAAGAACAGTATTCGAACAACTATTATGAAGTGGCGGCGATAGCGCAGGAAATAATTAGATAGCAAGGACAAGTACAGCAAAGCGAGAACGCGAAGTTACTGGAAATCTGATAAGAAGATATCCACGATAATTATCCAAGATAACACTCAAAACTGCTGGAAGTAAAGCTTCTAGAATTTAAAAATTACACCAAAATTACACTATATTTTAACAATAGTTTTCAGACTATTCATGGTTGGAGTTTGATTGCTATACAGAAACACCAATATCTCATCGGAATATTTCAAGAAGAAGCTCGTCAGTATAATCCAAGGATTCAAGATGAAAATTACGAAAACTATTGGAAATTATTTAAAAAATATATTTATGACGCTAATATGATATAATTCAGAATCATTTGGACAAGTTGAACTTTCCAGAGATAACGAAACAGAATAAAGTGGATGCGAAGATTTATTTCAAACAGCTACACACATGTCGAAGACATTTGCATCCAGCGAAGAAGAGACAAGATAGATGCGAGCCAATGCACAACGAGTTTCGTCAGACTTCATTGAGCGAAGAAATTGGCAAAATCTCATAAAGACTAGAACGCCAGAGAACGTGCCCAAGTTATTGGAATTCATTGCATTTCATTTATGTCACACATTCAAGCAAAATCGGACGAAGACAATCGAAAGATAGAGTTGAAATATGAAAAGAAACGAGCGAAAAGTGACATTGATTTCCGTGACAATTAAATGTAAGATCTGCGAAGGAGACCATTTCAATTTTTAAATGTAAGAAAGAGAATAAACTTGTCTACTTATTGTGTCTAAGTAGAGAATACAAAACTTAGCTGAAAGATGAAAAAAAGTTGTGCAAGATGGGAACAAATCGATTTAAATTTACTCTTTTAAATTTCTTTATTTTTTTTCATCAAATAAAAAAGAGAAACTACGGAAAGATCTAATATTTTAAAATATTTAGATGGATGAAAACGATATGTGTCTCTGCAACAATTATGAAAACATTGAGTCGTTATCTACGGCTCTTATTTCTACGCACTTATACAGCTTTCATATCAAAGTTTATCTCATTACATCGAATTCTAGAAATAATTTTTAACTTTCCACAAGAGGCAGCGTACTTCACTTTTGTACTTGTAAAATATATTTATATAAACGGCGGCGCTTCGAAATAAATAAAGTTTTTCGCCACGCTTTCAGACAAATTTTACATGTCGCGCATTATTTCCGACGTAACGTCGAACCTTTCCCCTTCGTACATATTTTCCTTATCCGTATCCTTTTAACGACTGACGAGTCGCGCAAAAACGCCGACTTCGTGAATCACCCGGTATAAACAAACAAAGTAGCGCGAGCGTGGTGGCGGCGGCGCGCGGCTACGCGCTTCCATATACGAGCGGAGCCGTCGGGGCCGGGGAGAGGTACGTCGTGATGCGGATACGCGGTAAGCGGGACTCCTAACTGGCCGCGAGCCTACGCGCTCCATAAATCGAATCGGATAAGGCTCGCGCGAGGACCGCGGTCCCGCTCCTTGTCGGCCCGTCGCAGTGCCGTCGCGCGTTTCGACCGCCGTGACAACGGTACCCGAGCGAGCCGAGCCCAGTGCGTCCGCCGTCGTGACGCCCGTTGGAGGTTCCGGCGAGTTCGGAGCGAAGGGCTCGACGGAGAAAATCCGCGCCGGGACCAAGACGAGAGCGAGAACGTTACTTTCCCGAACGGGCGTCACGGCGCGTTGCGTCGGCAGGTCGCCCCGTTGATCGCGAGAGGCGAAGGATCGAGAGAGAGAGAGAGAGAGAGACGAACGCGATATTTCGCGAGCACCTGTCAGCGAGGCGAGGAAACGTGTGCCTGTTCGGGGAAACAATGCCACGGTGAGCCGGCGGGGGTGTCCGAGTCGCTCCGAGGTAGCCGTCGCATGGCTCCGATAAAACGCGGCCCTTTAAACACGCTCGCCGCGCAGCTCCCACCTCTCCGTTATTACTCCTTTCCTCCTTTCATCTCGCTATTTATCTCGATACACGCGCGTCGCTTACGAGGCAGCCACACTGGCGTCGCTACATGCCCACCGTCCGCGGAAATCCGTGAGAGAGATCCGTGTACGGCGCGGTGACATTTGCTGGGTGACACGAAGCGACCGCGGCGTCCGGGATGCACGATAGCCGATAGGTATTTCCCGGGAGGGAAACGCCGTCCTCGAGGCGATCCGCTTGCCTCGCTCGCACGAACGAGATCTTCGCTGCCGTTTCCACTCCCGTTTTCCGTCGCTGAACTCCGTTCGGTATAGGTTAGAACGTGTGTGTGATTTACGCGACATCCCGTCGCTGCTCGCAATTCAGCTGTTGCATGCGTACTACTCGCGACGGGTCGCGATCGAAATTTATTTATTTACCGGCGTAATGACAAGCGTTATCTTCGATTATCGTTTGATTCCAGATGTCACACTACGGTAAAAACAACTGCGATCAAAAGACGGCGGTGATTGACCATGAAAGGAAATATCAGGAAGATTTGGAGCAGGCCAAGGCCCTCAGTCTGGAGAGCTTGGCTCTGGAGAAGTACAGATTGGAGAAGTTGCGATTGGAGCTTAGTAGCGTGCAGCAGGTCTGCCTCGTGCAAAACAATGTGTGCAATACGAATAGTGTGTCAGAAACGGACAGCTCGCAAGGAGAAAGGTGCATATTCCTTTCGAATTTCTTTCGACATTTCTCGTTTTGATCAGCTGCTTTTTATTTTACAAAATTGATTACGTTTTATAATATATATTAATTTACAATCTTTAACTTTATTTTAAAGTAACTATTTACTGTATAATGAGATAATTAAATAATTTACTGTATGTACTGTATAATGTACTGTATGTACAGATCTCAATGTAGAAGTCGACCAAGACCAGGATCCATTAACACAAATCAAAAAAGTACCGTAATATTAGCACCGCCACCCCCAATACCATGTAGAAGAAATTCAACAACTACGGCATCGAATCAAGATTTTTCTACTGATCTAATAAATTTTTCAAGTCCTGTGAGGCAGGATAATCTGGCTGAATATTGTTCGGCTCCACCTCCACCACCGCCGTAAATATATTTACAATATATATAATTGAAAGATAAGGCAATTTTTTAAAGAATTTATTAAATAAACTTTTATAATTATTTTTTTTTACATAAATATATTATTTCTATTTTGATTTTGAAGCAAGTCATAAAGCTTATAATGGCAATTTAATATAGGCAATTTAATGTAGTAGCAATTAATTAATTCTGACATCTGAAGAATCATTTATTTATTATTAAACATCTATAATTTTTTGTCTTTTCATAAAAGATCCTGACTATTAAATTTTTCGTTACAGAAAAGCACCAATAGAACCTAAATGGGATACCCATCCGTCATTATTGAAGAAACAATCAAGAGTGTCTCGAAGTAATAGCTCAGTTAGCGCGTATCAGTCTAGGGACTTTAGATATCATTCTCTTTCTCCAGGACCGCGATCTTCCACAGCACCATGTACGCCAGGAACACCGGGAATCAGTCCTATCATGTCAAGAGCTAGTAGCGTTAGCAATAATGTACCTGATATTGCACCACAGGTATAAATTTCTATAAAATTTATCTTGTTTTAAAATTAATATTCTGACAAGGTCACACAAAATCATTTCTTTTTTTTTTTAAATTTATGGGGGCTTGATACAGAATTTGTTAAAACGCACTCTTCTTTACAGCCTGCATGGAAATCTATTTTCTTTAAATATTTTTTTTTCACTCAGGTATATCATATTTGAAGATTTGAAAAAAAGCTAATTTTCTTTTTTTCTTTAGCTTATGATAATTTTTAATAGTAAAAATATATTATACATCTTATATGTATAAAATTTATCTGTTTGTGTGTGTGTGTGTGTGTGTGTGTGTGTGTGTGTGTGTGTGTGTGTGTGTGTGTGTGTGTGTGTGTGTGTGTGTGTGTTGTGTTTATTGTAGTTTCTTTCTTAATGAATGCAACAATATTTGAAATATATATATATATATATATATATATATATTCTACTGCTAGTTTTATTAAGTTTTTTAAAGTAAAAAATTTTCATTAATCAATGACGAAAAATCTAGAGAGAATATTAACTTTAGTATATTCATACATTTCTTTTTTAGATTCCTCCATTGCCTATGAATTATAGACCAACTATTACACCTGCTATATGTGCTCCATTTTCTATGGATGATGAACAGCTAAATGTGTTAAAAGTGATAGAGAAAAAACCAAATAGCAATCTTATAGATTTGAATAGTTTTGAGCAAACAGAGGACAAAACCAATGTACGAGTTAGTGTATTGGAGGCATTCGATCCATTACTTATTAAGACTGATGGAAATAATTCTGTGCAAGAACAAAAAGATGGTAAATTATCAAAAATTTCTTTTTTAAATTATTAATATAGTATAAAATAATTATAACATAAAATAGTATAATTAAATTCAAGACTCAAACATGACAAGACTGAAAATGCAAATTTCACATTCTGTTATTCTAATATCATTGAATAATTTTTGCAGATTCGCAATCTCAAGTTAGTGGCAGTGTATATGATCCATTCGATCCGTTTGATTATATGTATAGCACAAATGAAAGCGTCAATTCAGATCCGGTTTATGCCGCTGTGGAAAAATCTGCAAAATCGCCAGCTGTATCGCCAGCTGCACCACCTCCACTGCCTCCTCGAAATTCATCTGCATGGAATACCATAGAGAGACGAAGAACTTCTTTAGATCGTCGAGTAAGTTTCAAAAAAAATTTGTCTAACTTTTGTAAAACAATTATTCTTTAATATTCTTTTCAACAGAAGCGTCAAACACGATTGTATGAAAATGTAACAGTCATTAAAACTAGATCATCTCTACATGATTGTGATCTAAAGGCATTTCACAACATGATAAAGTCTATACGAAGTTAGTAGAAAACATTGTTTTATTATATATATTAATTAGATATATTAATATACCTTCATTGCTGATAATTTAATTCAATTTCAGGCGAGTTTCCATTTAATAATCCTAGTACAAACATTGGATACGTTGTTAGCCCAATAATGGAGAATCTATATCTAGATGGTACAAGCATAAAATTAGTAGTTCATCCACAATTACTCAATAATGATAAAGATTCTGTACCATCTATTACTTTCACTTGTAATGGTAAGTTAAAAAGAAATTCCTTTTTCAAAATAAGATTGTTTTCTCTCTTTTTGCATTAAAATTGCCTTATTAAACATTATGTTTCAGTGAATTGCAGTGTCGAGCATGTTATCTTGAATGTTGCCTGTTCCTTGGAGGATGAAGATACAGTAAATATAGAAAAGTATTGTTTAAGAGTATGGGGATTAGCAGAATATCTTGCACCTAACACAACCTTAGCACAATACGAGTACATCCATCTCTGTATTAAATTAGAAAAAGATATTGAATTAGCTATAATGAGCAGGGCACAAATTAAACAATCCATTGCTCGAACGGTCAGTATCATGCATACATGCATTATACAAGCATTACTACAATATATCACAATGTATGTATGCTTTTTTTTCCAGCTGCAAGATGATAATTGTGATCAATCTCTAAAATTAGAAGACATTCTACCAAATGAACCGTCACAGCCTATTTCATACGATACATTAATTATTTTATTAGGTATTTCATATACTCATAGACATATAAAAGAAAATTTTCCATCTATTATATATTTACATTTACATTTATCTTGCATTTTGTTATCTATTATAGAAACAGTAGAGAAGGAAATGGAACGTGTAGAAACTGCGGCGTTACAATTGGCAACCACAAATCAAGGTTCTATCCTGTTACCTCAACTTCAACCACATGGTGTAGTGCAAGCAGTTAAAGCAGTGTGTGCCTTAATGGGAAACATCGAAACGTTCGAGATCACAGAGGCTATTGACAATTTCGTGAATGCTTGCTGCCAATTTCTGCCGCAAGCTCACACAGCTAATATAGAGTGTAAAAAACCAGAGATTATACATGAAGATGGCGATTACGCTGTAGTTACTTTGAGGAAAAAGTTTCCCGATGTGATTGCCTCTCACTGTCATAAAATTCGCGATGCTATTCAAGAACTCGTCGAGACGTATTGCCATGCGTTTAAGGTCGATTTTCAATTAAATAGCAAAGGAGAATTTCCGACAAGTAAGAAGAAATTTAACCTACACACAATTTACTTTGTTTAAATTAAATTATGACATAATCATTTTCTCTTAATAGATACACTAATTGCGACAGAAGTAATCGATACTATTCTGGTGCGTGTTGGAGCTTTGCATAGGCTACCAACCACATGGAAACATGATGATTATATAGTGGCAGCTCAAATCTTTCATGGAACTAGACCTGTAGGAACTCCAGTTTTATCGGAACCAATGACGGTCAGCACAAATTTTTATCCAAGGATTTTGTTTAATTCGTGGTAAATACAAGAATGCACCTACAATGACTACCCAAAAATGATTACAATTTTAATAAAAATTATATAATTTATAAGGTTGGAATTTCATGGAATAAGTGTGTGTCAAGTACCACGAGAAGCTAGACTTGTATTAGTTCTTTATGGACGCACACTGCAGCCTGCAGAGCATGAATCTAACTCATCAGCGGAGAACGCAATGCAGAAAGAAGAACTCGGGTGGGGTGCTATACAATTCTTCGATTATGACGGGTAAATGACGTGACTGCTATATTTCATAAATTGTTTTTCATATTCAGCTTTTTATCTTCAAAACTTTTATAATATTATCTTATGTTTTTTGTTGCTTCATATACATGCTTTTATGTACCTTTATTTTAATTCTAGTGTTATGAGCCAAGGAAGTTTTTTTCTGTCCCTCTGGCCAGCCATTGCAGATAAACGATTAGGTCCGGCGCCAGCGCCTGGAATTCATCCTCGTGGTGATATTCATCCCATTGTAGGTGTGGAATTACCTGATTATGGAGGAAAAGTGTTATTCCCTAATTCCTCGGAATTACGAGATTACGACGTGGAGTCGTTAGATTTCAATTCGTTAGATCAGAATACCCAAGAGCTATTAATAGACATTACACAGCAGGATACATTCTCGAGGTACTCTATAATGATTAAAAATATTGGTTTAAATTTCCAAATATATAAATGACATTTTATAAAATGTCATTTCTATTTCCAGACCGCCTATCGATGAAAGGGAAATTCTATGGGAGAAAAGGCATTATTTACACGATAGACCTGAAGCTTTACCAAAAGTATTATTAGCTGCACACAGTTGGGATTGGGCGTGTTTACCGGATTTACATGCGTCGCTTAGGATTTGGAGTCCATTGCCTCCAGTACAAGCGTTACAATTACTTTTACCATGGTACATTACTATCAATTATTTCTCTATTACAGCTTTTGAAGAATCGTAGAACACCGTCGTATTTTCTATTACAGCTTCCCAGATATGAAAGTTAGAGAGATGGCAGTTGATTGGATTCGCGAGTTAAGTAATGACGAACTGGTTGATTATTTACCGCAACTACTTCAAGCGATGAAACATGAGACATACGAAGCATCACCCCTAACTCGATTTTTATTAGAACGTGCCTTACTTTCACCGAGAGTGGCTCATTATATTTACTGGTTGCTAAATCAAGCGCTGCCGGGACAAAGTCCCCAGGTACAGGTTGGGTGATCAGCATTGGTAACATTAAATGTTTGCAGCATGAATTGTAAATGAAAAATCACTTTTTTATATAATTAGTTAAAGCAGTAGAGAATTACATCACGCCATATATATTAATAATAATAATAGAAAATTGTCTAATAAAGCGCATTTATTTTGTAGAATTCTGCTGAAATCACTGTGGAAGATGATAAAGCAATCAGTTGTGCTCGTTATCAACGAAGATTGCAATTAATGTTGAGAGCGCTATTGGCAGTTATTGGAGATGCGTTGAGAAAGAGTTTTCTCACTCAACAATTGCTAGTTAAAGTACGTTTTAACTTTTGTATCTTGTTTATTTTTAATCATCAGATATACTTTAAGTCATAATCTCATCTTTTCAGAACCTGCACGAAGTGGCTGAGAATATTAAAGTTACAAAGGAATCGTTACGAATGGATACGCTTAAAACTGGTTTGCAAAATATACACTGCCAGTTAATGGAAGACGATGGAACATGTTTACCACTGTCTCCTAGTAAACTAGTATTTGGTATCAATGTACAGACATGTGCCTATTTCCCATCGTTTACTCTCCCATTGAAAATTAACTTTATCAGTTGTGACAATGTTATAAGCCCGGCAATTTTCAAGGTACGTTTTCGATAATCTAAAATCAATAATTTATAAAAATATCCTGTAAAATACTATTTTTTTTCGAAATATTTGATATTAACACCTATCATACTTTTTATTTCTAGGTTGGTGATGATTTACAGCAGGATATGTTGACTCTCCAAATGGTACGCATTATGGATAAATTATGGTTGAAGGAGGGTCTTGATCTGAAAATGGTCACCTTCGCCTGTGTGCCCACTGGCCACAAACGCGGAATGATAGAAATGGTAACGAATGCAGAAACGTTACGGAAGATCCAAGTCGAGTTTGGATTAACTGGGTCGTTTAAGGATCGACCGATTGCGGAGTGGCTAGCAAAGCATAATCCTTCGGAACTGGAATATGAAAGGGCGGTGGAAAATTTCACTGCTTCTTGCGCTGGCTACAGCGTTGCCACTTATATTTTAGGAATTTGTGATAGACATAATGATAATATCATGCTAAAGACATCTGGTCACTTGTTTCATATTGACTTTGGAAAGTTTCTTGGTGACGCACAGATGTTTGGAAACTTTAAGAGGTAAATATATGTGCTGCAATATATTATGCTTATTTATTTTTGGATTTTTGCTACGTATTATATTTTATGTAAAAAAGATGAGAGAAAGATATGTAATTTTAATATGTTATATTTTTAATCAGAGATAGGACGCCGTTTGTGCTGACGTCTGATATGGCTTATGTTATAAATGGTGGTGATAAACCTTCAGCAAAATTTCATCATTTCGTGGACTTGTGTTGCCAAGCTTTTAATATAGTGCGGAAACATGGAAATCTTATTCTTCATCTTTTTGGACTGGTATGTTTTAAAATATTTTTCTGCTTAAAGGAATTACTACATAATTAACAATTTTAACAATTTTTAATAAGATGAATAAAACCAAATACATGTACATTTCTTACATATATTTTCACGAATACGCAGAATAGTTTCAAATTTTCTTCCCTTTATTAAAAGTTACATCTTTCTATAATCTTCATGCAAAATATGCATAATAATAGCCTGAGTTTTTTTAGCTGAACTTTTTACACAATTCATCTTTCCTCTTTTTCCTTTCACATTGAAGAAAAAAAGAGAAAAGATGATCCACAAAAAGTTCAGCTGAAAAGAACAGTTTAATGAATCATTACAATTATGTGTTAATTTCCTTTAGTTTCTAAATTAATTTGTTATATTAGCAACTATATATCATAATCAGGTGTTATTTTTCGCAACAAATTCTTTATAATATTCGGGAGGAAAAGGGATCAAGATGCTTGTTAGCATCATTATTATTAAATTGATTATCAATTTCATATCGTGATATTATTATATTTGTTCAACTTAAGACTGTGTTTCAAGACCGAAAATTTATTCGGCGCGCAGTTTGGTAAACTTGATAAACATATATAAATTCACAAAAGAAACATTAGCACAAAGATCTAGCTTTGACCGGTGTAACGCATTTGTAATTATTTGTTGTATATATCACAATCTTTGTTAAGTTTTATTGTAGTTGTCTTCAATTTTTGTTAAGATAAATGAATTTTAAATAGTTTAAATTTAAGTGACATTGAGAAAGAGAGAATAAATCATTTTGCAAAGATGTGCGTTTTATGATCAGCCTGTATGTCTTGAATAAATTATTGTTATAAATGCAAATGCATTTCATATAAATCTTGAACAAAAGAGATTGGATATATTTGAAATTTAAGAATTATGTGGTCTACCACATCATTATGAAAACAATAAAGCCACAACGGAAGAACATATCTGTATGCTTTATCAGAAAACGGACCGTTATCTCACTAAGCTATATGCGTAGTTAATTAGTATTTATCGCCCATGCTCCCATAATATCATATGCCGCAGCAGTCTGAGTTAATCATGTTAAGAATAAAGTAGTAGAATAAGTTTTGAGAAAATGAATAAAAGAGTTGAGAAATTATTGTAAAATTCGATAGCATTTACACAGAGATCGTGCAATGAAAAAAATTCATTCGTTAATATTGAATAAATGAATAAATTGCAATGGATAATTTAATATCGCAGAAGAATCTTCTCAGAGATTTGCACAATCAAAGTGTCATAGCGCGAAAGATGCACGATATCGAGATAAAAGATCATTTAAACAAAGTGAGAATGAACGAATATACGACTTCGCAGATGACTTCGTCCGGTATTCCTGGGGTGACCGTAGACGCAGTTAGTTACGTGCAAAAAGCTCTGCTTCCTGGGCAAACAAATCCCGAAGCAGCGGCGACGTTCGCTCGCATGATAGAAAGTTCATTGAAAAGTTGGTTTACACAATTCAACTTCTTCCTGCACAATTTGGCGCAAATGAGATTTTCTGGAGATCACAGTGAGGGGGAACTATTATCCTTCATTCCGCGCACATACACGTGAGTTTTTCACTTGTGAGCATAAGCAAGCGTAAAGCCCCCAAAAATCGAAATAGGGATAGCGGATTTATACATGCGAAAAGCATCATGTATACAAAACCATCATAGATATGCAATAATATTTTAAAATAAATTAGTAGTTAAAATGTTTTTAAGGTATATAAAACTTTTAATTATTTATAAAATTAATAACTGTAAATTGTTTAGATAGTAATTCCATTAATTAATTCCGAACTTCAAAATAGAAAAGTTGAATACATTAATTTTATTAGCATTTACAATTCTTCTAGTGAAGCGCGAATAGCAAATGTTTACGAATATGGAAACATTTTGTTTATTCCTATTGTAAGAATAAAATTTATAATGAAATTGAATGTTATTATTGAATGCTATTATTAAATGCTCAATAGATTTCTTATGTAGATAATTAAAAAAATCATTTTTTAATATTGCATTATTTAGCTTTATTAGCTTGTTATTAATAATTTTCATACCAAAGTGTAATTATTTTATGAACAATTATTTTGATACATAATATAAATATTTGAATATATAACAGATGTAAAAATTTTTTTACTATAATTTTATTATGCTAAAAACATATCAGATGGTGTCATTTTGGTAAATCTGAACATCCTACAATTTTAGTGGGCGTAATTCAGAAAGTTCTATTTGTAGTTCACACTCAGTTTTTTGTACATATAAATAATTTTGCTTATTTTCAATTTTTATATGTGTTTGTGCTAATTTATATAGTTTTATCAAATACAATTTTACTTTTTTAAAAGCAAAAATTAGTTTTTGCTTAAAGTAGCGTAATTCCGTACAGTTACGTTATTAATATATTTTTTAAATAATTATAGAATGCAACAGGAAGGTGAGTTAACAAGTGTTCAGGTTCACGGATATCAAAAACGTTACGATCCGGAGAAATATTACATGTACATTTTACGGATACAAAGGAAAGGCCAACCTGATCCGACATATCTGTTCCGATCGTACAAAGAATTTTGTGAATTCTATCAGAAATTATGCATACATTTTCCACTTGCTAAAGTGACCAGGTAAATATCATACACATATATCAATCATGTATTTTTCTTTTCATATTGTTATTTTTATTTTCATCTTTCTCTTATCAATGTTTAATGCAAGATTTATTGTACAAGATTATCACAATCTTATACACATATTTATTCTAATATGAAAGCTATATATAATTAATATTTCTTTATAACTAAAATATTTTATATGATATTAACATATTTAATATGCAACATATATGTTAATTCTACATAGTTAAATTATATCTCAATTTTGAATATAGTATATTTGTAGTATAGTATAGTATATAGTATATATTATAAATAATAAATGTGAATTTATATATATATATATATATATAGAAAGGTATAAATAAAAATAAATGGTAAAGTATAGAAATATCCAAATAGTACAAAGATAAGATTTTGTCCAAAGACAAAAATCATTATTTATCTTTCAAAATATCTTTATACATGCAATATCTAAATTTTCCCCTTATTAAATCACTAGCTCGTTATCTGAACAGATAGGATTTTTTGTATCTGACATATCATTCTGATCTTTAGTTATCTTATTTGATTCCTTACCGCGTCCCGATTGCTCTTTTACATTTGAATCTTTGATGGAAGGTTCTACATTTTCGACTATGTGATTATTTGTTTGTGGTTTCTTATCATCTTTTACTGTGATTTCCTCTGACTCAATAATTGACGATGATGTTTGACTTGTAAGATCTGCTTTTGAACGATCATATTCCACTGTTTCGTCACTTGTCGTTGAATCATTTGCCACAGAAGGAGGCGCAGTTGAGATTTTCACATTTTTCTGAATTGTCGACTCGAAGTATGAAATTCTCCGATATAGGCCCGTCATTGCTGGAACCTTAGACGCTTCTTCCTCCAATGATAGACGTGCTCGAAACCATTTTAAACCCATTTCCTTTTTTAAATTTAATATTAGATTTTTCTGAAAATTGGTTAATTTGTATTAAAGAGTTTCAAGTCTTAAATAAATCCTTAAATTATCTACAGATAATATTCTCATACATTTACTGATAACATTTTAAAATATTTTACAATCTTTCTGCAAATATTATGAAGATATTAACAATAAAATTACTTACTTGTGAAAAGAAATGATATATTAACAAGTGCGATTTCTCTTTGAAGAACCAGGTATATTTATATTAAATCTAATTTATATCCTAAAAAATTATATTATATTTTTTATTTTGCTATCTTTCAATATTAATCTTCCTTATACAAAATGACGCAATGGAGTAGTATAATTATTTTCTTACTATTTTCAAAAATGATTATATACTTACAATACAGAATTGTCAAGGCAATTGTCATCGTCTGTATTTGCTTTGAAAGAAAAAAAATACCAAGTAATCGACTTGATTAATTGAGCTAATCACGCAATCTTCGCTTTTTACTTAAAAATGAAAACTGTCCACGTGTTACGTTGTTACAAACACAAATTTTTTCGCGATCCTAAAAACACGACACAGAAAGTGAAAGCAATATTGTTGAATGAGACGTAAGAAGATCTTAAACGCTAAAATTCTGCGCGGACAATGTCGTACCTTTTGATATTCGTTATCTTTCAGATCATCTGATATTAAAGTCAGACATATTTCGCAGTCTTAGTCATGCAATGATTATCTGGCGAACGTGGCACAATTCATTGAACGTTAAATTAATGAATACGTTAATATAATATTCTCTATTCAAATTAAAACACTTGAGTTTAAATTCATTCTTTCTTTTGCTACAGTATAAAGAGATCTCACAACTGTGACTACTGCTGAATGCGGCCATTTGGCCTCTGCTATGTTATTTATTTACAAAATGATATCGTCTAATGATATCTATCTTAGTCCTTCGAGTGAAACGCGAATAGCAAATGTTTACGAATATGGAAATATTCTGTTCATTTGTACTATAATAACTTGATTTTTTTTTTTGTTTTGCAGTTTACCAAGTGGAATTAGCGTGGGACGTTCTAATATTAAGCAGGTAGCCGATAAACGACGAGCAGATATAGAAAAGTTTCTTGTGAGTCTGTTTAAAATGGCACCGGAAATATCTCAAAGCGATCTGGTATACACTTTCTTTCATCCGCTGTTACGAGACCAAAAAAATCCCGATATTCGTTTACGTAAAGTCAAAGGTATATTTCTCCAAATAGCGTTATTATTCGTAAGCGCTATTCATGAAGCGCTTCAAAATAAATCTTCTTAAGCGTAACAGCATTTATATATTCATATTAATAATAAATTTTAAAAACTTGAACAAAACTAAATATTAATTTCAGATTCGATAATAATTTGCATGCAATTTACGAACTGAAAAATGTATTTAAATTTACACAGAAATGTTATTAGGCAGAGAGATTTAGCCTCAATCCTATTTAGTTTTGCTTTATTAATTTAATTTATAAATATTAATTATAAATATAACAAAATATTGAATCTGATAAGAGCAAATATAAATATTATATTAAACTGAATTAATATCTGAAAAAATTATTTTCTGTGCCAAAATTTTATCTGAAAATATCGTATAATTTACAGTTTTAGCGGACGTTTAAAACTTATGCAATGAAATTAATAATTTATAGAATAATATATAAAATGATGTCATTTTTATATAATAGTCGGAAATAATTGGTGGGCCGAGAAGAGAGTCAGAGACATGCAGAGTGGTCAGATCAAGCTGGCTCTTCACTATGTTCGCGGTACTTTATCCGTTATGGTTTGTCATGCACGAGGACTCCCCAAAGTGGCAAATGCTCAAGAGCCAAATACATACGTGAAAGTATATCTCAAACCTGATCCTACAAAGGCGACGAAACGGAAAACGAAAGTAGTAAAGAAGAATTGTCATCCATCATTCATGGAGATGGTAAGTAAAGTCAGATTTTTATAATAAATTATAAACGGAAAATTGATAAGTGCTAGCATGCATTAATTGCTTCATTAGATGGTAAGTTTTGTAATAATTTTTTTGTACTAGTTGGAGTATAGAATGCCTTTAGAAGTGATCAGAGAGAGGACACTTGAAGCAACGATATGGAATCATGATACTTTACAGGAGAATGAATTTCTCGGTGGTATAAGTTTGCCACTTAGACGTCTCGACTTGACGAATGAAACTATTGAATGGTTCCCCCTAGGTAATGTACGATGAAGCGACTGAGAAGACTGTCCTGGAATATGTATAGAAGTCCCTTAATGCTCATAGATATTATTGTTAAGATCTAGATGATATTATGTTAGCGCACAATATTAAAATTTCTTTATTATGCACAATCAAGTGCAATAATCACCGTGTTTTATGATATAAAAATAATTTTTATTTATTAATTTTGTGCATCTAACAGGACTTGGTTTTTCTGTAACGAAATTAAGATCCGAAATGACAAGCGTGAAAAATTGTGTGATATCCAGAAAAAAATAATTACATACAGAAGGAAAATCGACTTTTACTTAATAACTGCTAAAAAAGATATAATGATAATGGTACAGAATCTAAAAACATTTAAATCGAGTCTACATAATAAATATAATTTATGAAAAAAGAAAAATTTTACAAAAAAATTTAGAAAATTTTTCACACTTGTACATATTTGTTTAATTGTATTTTTGACAAAGTATTTGAAGATGCAACAAATTCAACATGAATTTGATGAATGATATTGGACATGTACTCTTTTATAGAAAATTTTGTACACTTATTTATTTATATCATTTTTTACTGACTAATGATCATCAATTGTAAATAGAATGTACTTTATATCATATAAATACGATAATGAAATAATTTGTAACAAATTATCGAATTAGCTCTTTTACACCAAGATAATTTTACGATCTGAGCGAAAGAGTTTGCAGTTTTTTATTACAGACATATATCTAATCATATAAAAATAGTATATGAAAGTTGAATTTGATATACAACATAGCAGAATCATGTTTTACGGACTTTTATGGTGTTATTTTATTATTAGGAGAAAAATCTACATAATTGAATGTTTATGTAATGGCCTCATTTATAACAAATCAATGTATTATTGATGAATCTATGTAAATATGCTATTAAATCTGTGTAATAAATCATTTCTAATTCTTATTTATTGCATGTATATTTAAAAATTTTTTTAAATTTCTTTTATCGCTAACAAGTTCCGAAAATTTTTATTTAAAAATAATTGTTTTTTCTGCAACTAAATAAAGAAACCGTTTAACAATTCGACTTATTCCATAAGTTTTTGTTTAAAAATAAATTTTTTATATTTATAATTTTTTGCCGAATCAATTTTCCACCTTATCAATAAAAGGTAATTATGCAAATAACATAATATTGATGAAATTTTGATGAAGTTCATAAATATTCCTAGCTGAGGCGCCACTAATACTTTAATTTGACATCAGAATGAGAGCATGGGGCGACACTTCAATTACTTACAAAAGGCCCGAGCATAAAGATTGTCGTAATTGTTTGCGATAGAATCGTGAGTCAATGCACAAGGATTGACATAAACGTAAAATATATCATATGCTGCGGACATATGGCATACTACATACGTTTACGTCATTCCTTGTTGACTTACGAATTCTGTCGAAAACAATTACAACAATCTTTGTGTTTAGGTCCAAACGCTGATCGATGGGTTCGATTTCAGGTCTTGTCCTACATATGCCTCGTTAAGATACTGATTAAGAGAGAATTTAATACTGATTAAATAAGACTGAGATTTCGAAGTTTAATAGTGATTGGAAATAAAAAAAAATAAAAGATTTTGTATCAGAGATCTCAGGGTGACTTTATACATACTCTTTCAGCGCTTGAGATTAAAACAGAATATGTATTTGTCTCATGCTTAAATATAGATGAAGAACCTGATGGACTTGTACCGAAGAGTCTTTAAAAAAAAAATCAAAAATCTCGGGACAATGATATTTAGAATTAAGAGATGCGATTCCATCGAAAAGAAGATGAAAGGGATACTCGCCAAAGAGGAGCCACGTTTGTGCGCGCGTTTATCTTTAGCGTTTATCTGAACAATAATGCAATAAATATTTGAGAAAAAGCGGAAGCAATCTTTAGTTTCGGGATTTTAATACGTTAATACTGGCAGAGTAGACAAATCTAGCCGCGCGCACAAATAAAAACGCTTTTAGAAAATCATTGTAATTTTTATATGTTTTAAAGTATGTATATAAATTTTTAAAAGCCATCGTAAAGGATAATTTTACATATTAAATATAAATAATAACTAATATTATGCTCATATAAAAGTTTCACGCGTTCTATCGATGAAGTATTAAGAATATTAATATAAATAATTTCACAATTGGGCGAAATGTTCGCGTTATCTGCCGCAAACATAACGCATCATTTCTCGAGACATTCATTTCACCTTATCAGTGAGAAAAGCGCGTTAGCGAGTTATTTCGCGTGCCAAAAATGGCTCTCGCTTCGCTCGGAAAGCAGACGGATGGCGAGACCTAGACAACATGCATATCTGAAAGACATCTTTACGACGTCTTTATGACATCGTTTAGACATCGCGTATTTTTAAGGAAACGTCGCTTTGCGCGAAAAGCTGCCAATTTATTTCAAAATCCATTCCGAAAATCGTATAGATAATCGGCGGCATTACAGTTCATTCTTTATCATTATTTCATCTGTACTTTTTTGCAAAAATTTTGAATTTTTTAATAAAATTTCTGATAATATTCTCCGGTCAGATTCAAATTGATTAGTTGTGATAAAAAATAAAATGTTAAGCGCCATCTTTTTCAAGTTGCTGTGACGAAATAAATATAGTTAGATGATACTAAAGGCCGACAACCCTTTTGTCCGCTTTGTTTGTTCTTTTTTGTGCAACTTTCTTTGGACGAATCTCGAGCTAAAAAAAAATAAAGGAAAAACCGTAAAACAGTTTACCTGCCTGAAGTTTGAACGTGCGGCACGCCAATCGAGGGTCGCCAGTTGAATATTATCGTCTTGCTGAAATGACTAAATCCGAGCTGCGAAAAATATGACTGATGCGTGCCGGATATCTTTGCTCAAAGGCCTTTCTAAAGACTTTTCGAATGTAGGGATCAACCCTTTATCGCAATAAATAAACTTAAGCTCGAAACCTGAATTTTACGTTTTGAATGCAGTAAAGGAATTCTCAACCGGAACGCACGCACAGAAATGTAGAATTGTTCTTTCGATTACACAATTATTTTTGTGCACGATTGTTCCCATTGCGTCGTCACGTAATATCTCATCTCTCACTTGAGAATTTTATTATTCTGTTGTATAAAATATGATATATGAAATATATTATTATATTATAAAGTCTATACATATAAATATTTTTAATATAAATATAAATATATATATATTTTTATTCATTTTATATTTGTTTTGTATTGTAGTTTTCTTGCCGGGTGAAGGAAGGGAGAGTTAAAAGAGAGAAGGGAGCAAAAGAAAAAACTGTTTTTATCGGGGCCGGCGGCCCTGCTAATGAGTAATTTTCTGGTAAGTATCCCACGCAACACACGCGGAACTTCACAGAAGATAGAGCAGCTATTCGAAACGCCGTCGTAAATATTATGCAATCGCAATTAATAGCTTTCGTGTGTGCTTACCGAGATATCGTACACGCGCGGTCGTATGACAACAGTGACATATATGACAAAGCGCATACTATATAGATAGTCATGCGTATAAAATTACATTATTCGTTTAATTCATCCCTTTGAGCTTCGAAGTACGCAGAGTTTCACAAACGCGATTTCAAATATTAAAAATGCGTAAATATTAGTACGAATCGTCGCCCAAAGCGCAACGCGATGATTTAGTAACAAAAATATATGAAGTGACACTAAATATATAAAAGTCCCATAAATTATTTTTCTTACTTGTTTATTTTTGAATTTAAAAACCCGTCTCGTTTGGTTTTAAATATTTCAGATACAGCGGTAAATTAAATCATTTCGAAGCAATAAAATAGTAAATGTGCGAAAAAAATATTAAAAGTTTTTTCACACGTGCCCACCATTGCTATTTCCTTCATGTTTTTAATTTAACCGTTAATTTAACGTTTATATCTTGAACCATATTTGAGGTAAAATCTGGCAATCATCCGATTATATTATTATGCATTTCCAGGATCTAATGTTATGCCCGCCGATTAAACGTTTGAACTTCCGACCAGCCATAATACGAAAGCTTCCCGCGGCTCTCGAGACCGTAGGGCTTTTAGGTACTAATTTTATGTAAAGTTATGAGACGTTGCGGCGCGCTCCGATGTGCTATCACGTTTCCCGCAGGTGCTATAATCGAGAGGTTGCGCTTCGCACAGTCGCCGCGCTGCAGTATAACTAAATATTCTGACTCCAGAAATTCCGACTCTTTTGGAGATGATAGAGCTTTCGACGAAAATAAATTATGGCGTTTTCAAGCTCTGTAAAAAGTTAGTAAATACAATAACATTTAGATAAAAAGTGAAAGTGAAGTATATAAAATCGAAAAGGATGAGATTTTAAAAATGCGTTCAAGCACAATTAAATTGTTAAGGCCTTTGCCAACGGTAGAAAAATAATTTAGCTGTCGCAAGAGCATTGTTGTATAAACTAAAATATAATTATAATAATATAATGTGCAAAAATTTTAATCTTTTTTTATACATTTACATTACTTTTGGTTACACATGCTTTCGGTTTTACCGTTGATGTCAATAAGATTTACTAATAAATGTGCATAAATGTGTTTAGGATCGTACATAATCCATTTTTCGTTACCGACAATTTTTCACAATTTTTCACAAAAAATTCTTCTTACGCTGTCTGCAAGCAACGAAATGCTCTTTCAAAGTTCCCGGTACATTTGCGAATAATTTCACAAGCAACAAAAATGCATTAGTGTATCATTCGTTGTCGATTTGAACTTCATAAATTTAGGAACTTTAAATATTCCTACAGATAAAAATAAATTAGACAAAAATCAACAAACAATCGCTTCAATTGTAAATAGTGAATTGCATTATTAAATATTTTGAACTGTAGTTATCCTCTGTATATATATATATATATTTTTTTTTTCAAAACGGATTAATTACAAATGCTACAAAAAGATATCACCGTATAAATAAGCAACAGGCACTGCGCGCGCCTTCAGCGGCGAAGTGTTTATGGCGTCATAAAAAAATAAAAATAGGAAACATTTTTACGGGCTGATCATTAAAGCCGACTTGGCGAAGCAACGAAGATGTCCGCCAATTAATGTCCGTAGCCTCACGTAACTATAACTCTTTGGTGTGTACAATGCGATGGATATATCGAGTTATCCTCGTCTGTTCAAGTTCCTTTTCGCGTGTTTATCGTTATAAAAGATAGGAATTATTTATTCTCCTATATTCAACGGCACGAAGCTACGAGTCATAAAATTATAGATAGAAGATACAAGTTATAAATTAATGAAAGAAGTCTAAAAGTCAAGGTAAAATGAGAAATAAAAAAATTAACAATCGAAGTAAAATCGAAGTAAAAAATTTTAAATTAAAAAATCGTGAATTACATACATTGCTAATTGCAATAAGATCTTCGTTAATCACGTTTTAATGTAATTAACATTATGTTTATATCACGATTTGAATTCTGTCATTTTCTACTGGCTTTTGTGTTACAATTATTTACTTTTCTAATTGAGAGGAATTGTAGTTCTTTATGGAATCTTATTACAAATGATGTGTAAAGAAGCAAATTAATCCATTTATTGACAGGCAAGATTATCAGGACTTTGCATGTATGATATTACGAGGAACTCTTATATACATAACTCTTTCAAACATCTATCATGATCAATGATTGATAATTTCAAGCGCATTGAGGAGAGATATAGAACAAAAATTTTACAACTAAAAATAAACTACTAAATCTATAAATTAGACCCACAATCTGTAATAAAGGAACGTGGCACGAGACAAGTGTAATAATTATGTGTTTTATTGTCCGACTAACGGTGTAAGCTCAATAAATTGACATTTTTACCCTTCTGTTCATTCTTACTGTAAATATTATTGGTATGATATAAAGTTTAACATCTCCGTTTCAAAGTGACTGTTGGAAAGAAAGACTAATCATAACTGACTGAATCATTTATTACTAACCTAGGATAAACTCTTTAAGAACAGATCATAGAAAGAACATAAGTACAATCTCAATAAAAAGAAAAATATATAAAATAAACACGATCATAATAGAAGAAAATTAATGCGAATATTTACATGTCGCTATTTTGTGCACATAGTAAGAGAGATTAATTATGTTAATTATCTTAAAAAATAATAATAGAGATTTAGCATTGCTAAAATACAAAAAAGTAGTAGATTCCGTGAAATTAAACAAATAAAGAGCGTCAATGTATTTTAATCTAAATAACAAGAAAATTTCGTGATTATTTATTCAGAGATGGTTATTCAGAGTGAAAGAAATTTTGTTCTCTGAATATGCAAATAATTGAAAAGCTATCAGGTAAGAAAGCAAAGAAAGTTGCAAAAAGGAGAAAGGAAGCGTAAAAAAGGAAACGTACTTAAAGTGTAGTAGCAGAAACTACCCTCTCTTTTCCTAAATGTTACCATTTCCTGTCTCTAAATCACAGTTGGTGGTATTTAGGGAAAGAAAAAAAGAAAGGATGTCTGCATTAGTTATCCAAGTATTCTCGTCTGTCTCGACTGTCCAAGAATCAATCTCTTATCTCTATTATTCCGAACGCCACGTTTAATTATTTCGAAGAAGAATAGGGAATTCTCTCCTACTCTTCCTTGAAATAATATTAAGCGTGACGTTCGAATTCTCATCTGAAAACACTCAGATGAGCTGCAACAGCAAGAGCAAGAACGCGAGAGTCGATATCATGAATTGTCGTCGTTAATCTTTATATTTATTCATATTTGCGTCACATCCATTCTCTCGTTATCATTTCGATTGCACAGCTTTCTAAAGCAAAGCCTTGTAGAAACTTATTCCTCTCTTCCAATCCTCGAGGGATCAAGGAACGCAGCCAAGAAAAAAAGGAAAGAGAGGAAAGGAAGGTGAAAAAAAGGAGAAAAATAATAAAACATTTCTTCGTAATATTTTCAAATAATATATAACATGGTTCTCGAAAATGTCAGTGTATTAAGAGCCGGCAGTGTATTTAGAGGTTGCCCGCATTCAACCGCATTCGTCTCAAAGCTGAATGTCGCCTGACAATTTTGTTTAATTCTTGGAAAATTATTCTTCTTTTCCAGCTTGCCCTTACCCGGGCAAGAGAATTATAATCTCCTTTCGACAAAAAAGATGCTCGAATAAAAAAAGAAAAGGGAAAGAAGGGATCTTATCTCATTACATGGACAATGCAATTCCCCATTCTTCTCTTTACTCTTTCGTTCAAGAATCTTTTTATCAATGTATCTCTCGGATATACCCACCTTCTTCGCATAACTCGTGCACGTGACTTGAAAAACTAATTTAATTTACAAATCTAATTTTTCAATCGTAAATTATACAAGTTTTTTAGAACTTTCTTTTTTTAGCACATAATCAAATTGTTTCTATCCGGCTAACGTAATAGAACGTCTAACTTTGAAAAGAAACGTGTTTAATGCAATCAGATAGCTTTTATCGAAATCATTTTCGAGAATCATATTTATAATTTTAAAGTATTATGAAAATAAAAAGTAAAAAAACTTCAGTAAATTGAAACGATAATAAATTTACCCAAGCACGTGTCATCGCTAAAATTATAGTTACTGTCTCTATGTGTTCAATTTCTTCAAGGTGATGACAAGCTAGCAATCGTGCTTTTAAATTTGTATAACAAATGACGACAATGCAATTGTTTAGGAAAAACATCGGAATAGGGAAAAAATATTCGAAAATAGTGAACGAAGAAACACATTCATAACTAATTTCTATACAAAGAAAAAAATTTTCTTTTTAAATCGCTTCAATGAAAAACTGTGAAAAATCTCATGTCTTTCAATACAGAAAAAAAAGACATCTTTTTGAAACTAACGTTCACACCATGAACGTTTCACACGGTTTCAGGTTTGGATTGTAATCTCGTTTTTTTTTGTCAATTAAACGTCAAAGCAAGGTTTATTTATATCTACGTTCAATTTTAATTTTTTATATCAGAATTATGTAGAATTTCCTGAATCTCGATACTTGAATTTTTTCTAATTCTTTGTACGCAAAAAATAATAATAACTTAATTTTTTATATGCGAAATAAATAATTAATCGATAATGTTTATTAGACCATAACTAAAAAAATTAGACCATAACTAAAAAATATTACTTTAGCCAAATATTTAATATTTAATATTTAATATTATTCATATATTTGATTGTTAGAATTTAATTTAATATTTATTTCCTTATTATTGTAAAACAAAAAACTCGAAAGATTTATTTATATTAATTTATTGGAGGCACACATATTTGAATAATTACCATGTAAAGATACTGTATACCATGCTAATTTTTTAGTAATTTTTTATATTTTATAATAGTCACTTTTTTTATAATAGTCACTTTTTCTAAGCAATCCTTTAAAATAAAAACTTTATTTTTTGTCTTAATAATTTAATATCTACCAAAAACGACTTTTCAGATGTGTTAGATCTCGTAAAAGGAATAATATTATAAGTTTTTATTTTAAAAACGATAATGATTTTCAGCTTCTAAAACGCTTTCCTGACAAAAAAAATTGTTAGGACTTATATCTCATCATTTTTATAGAGATATAAGAGTAAAAAATAGTCATTATTATTTTAAAACACATGATCATGCATTTTTATAGTCGTGAACAATTTGAGTTATTGGCGTATCATCACCCTAGAGGGTGGTATTTTTCTATTATTGTGAAGAGTGTTAATTTGAAGATCATTTACTTTCGAGAAAACTACAAGGCATCGGCAAGAAATACAGAGGTGCAATAAAAGTGACATATTTAACTGACGTATTTAATACTCTATTATTAAACATTAGAGATACTTTATGTTATTCAATCAATTATTTAACAAGTAGAATGGAAATGCTGCTCTATCCATACTATTAGAAAATTTGTATTTTATAAATTTAACACATTTCACATGTCTTAAACAGTCTATTTAAATTTTTATGTTAACTTGATACAAGACAAATATTTTAAAAAGTAGCACAAACATTATGTAAAAATTAACACAAAAAATGTAATACTTTGACACAATTTGGAAATAATTTGTGGAAACAATAAAATTAGTTAATTTCAATTAAAATTAACATTTCTAATATGTTAAATTAACACGTACATTCATCTTTGATTTATTTATTTTAGAATTTATGTTTTTAAACTACATTATTTTGATGTTATTTGTTCACTTACTCATAAATTATGTTACTTCTATGCAAAGAAATAGTTAATATCAATTTAACACTTGGATATGTAAAAAATTCAGTAAAATTTTAATAAGGACCGTTTTTAACACAAATATAAAATGTCTTTTACTGTATAAATTGCAATAAAAGTAAATATGAAGTTTATACTTGATTCTGCACAATGCTAGTGAATCTCTATTAATCCTCAAAAGGCGGATCGCGAAACAGTCGCGTGCAGACGTTGGGTCAGCGAGATATTTTGTTTACATTTCGCGATGTTAATGTAATAAATGTTCAACATATTTGTAATGTTCACATATATAAATCATGTACAAATTGTATGGAAAAATAAATATTTTGTATTTTGTAATAAAAATTTTACTGTTATTGTCTAATAAGAGAAATTATATCATGGGTCAAATAGACCCGGCGTCCGCCGATGGGGGATTAATGCAACAAAAATTTAACTTATATCCGATATCATGTAGTCATATGTGTGTAAAAATACACATTTATTATAAGTGATTTGCGAATATATTTTTTATTAATCTTTTGGATATAATTTTGGATATAATGAGCACACACATTTCATAGAAAATCTTTAAGAAAACTATTAAAATTACAAATTTAAAAAATAAGAAAAGTAATTATCGCAAATCACATGTATGTATGTATTTTGTGTATTTATTGCAATTATTAATACTAAAATAGAGAAAAAGTACCACTTGCAAAGCCGCTAAATACAAAATATTATTATCATGTCTATGAAACGTAATAGTACAGAATGCATTTACAATAACATTTTAGCAGATAGCTATGAAATAACTGTGCACAATTGCGTTCAAATTGCGAAGAAACGAAGCGAGATTCAAGCGAGCGAGCAAGAACTGAGAAGCTATTGTAATCGTCCAAAAATATATTCGATATCCCGTTATTAACCAGTTATTGTAAAACAGTATTCAAAAATAGCGTATAACTTACCTAGCTACAAAAGATCTCACGTCGTGAATGAGGAAGTCCGATATTGTCTTTGTTATGCCAGATCATTCTTTTCCAAGAAAGGCGAAAAGGAAGGACACGACAGAATGTGGGTAATTTTCACTTCCATTTTTACGTCTGTCGTAAATCATACATGTCAACGGCAAAGAATAAAAATCATCCATAACAAATTCTGAATCTACACAATATTTTCAATACTGGTATGACATCTAGAATTCTAGATCATTTGCTGTGACTAGATCTTCTCAACCCTTTCGAAATACAATTTTATTTTTATTCCGACATAGATAACTCAATTTCGATTTAACGTTAATTTTGACGAATAGATCCTCTCGCTATTCTATATAAGACTGCAATCTAAAAATGAAACCGAATCTTGAAGTCACGCAAACTCAAAATGTTTGTCAAAGTAGATTTTAAATAAAAAACTTACTTGCGCTCTTAATTATTTTTTCAAATGCATATTAAAGCTAAAATTAAAATGAAATAAGTTAGATCTTCTTTATATAATTATAAATATGATAATTATGTATGATATATACAATTATTATATAATATATATAATTTTATATATATTATACAATTTTATTTATACACATACAAAAATGTTTTTTACACATCTTAATACATTTAATTATATAGGTAAACGCATTAACGTTTTGTTTTGTTTTTTCTCTTAAAATAATTTGTAAAATGATTGTAAAATGATTTATCGGCAGAATTCATTATCTGCAGAACAAATAATATAAAATCATTCTCTAATATCCTGTTAATATTAAAATATGCAAGTACATTGATAATTAAAATAAATAAAAAAATTTTCTTAGAGAAAAAAGAGCAGAGAGGCAAACGTATAAATGAATGTGCAAGATAAAATTTGATTGCGAGCAATCTTTCAGTAAAATTGTTTAGATAGATATAGATATATATAATTATGTAGATATATATAATTATATATAAACATATGTACAATTGAAAGCATTAAATTGTATGCGACTTGAATGCGTTACGTATAGCAATTTTCGAATATGTGGCTCCATTGAGAGAAATGGTGATAAAATTACAGATACTTTATTGATAGAAAATACGCATAGATTTCTACGCATTTTCTTATAAAATTAGAAACTCAAGATTATCGGGCGTTATGCGCAAGAATAAAGTAAGAAAGTCATTGACTTATCAGCATCATTCAGTATGAGTAGTTTGTTACACACTCGTCTCTTATTAAACACATAACGTTCCCACTTCAACTTAAGTAAACGTAATAAACAATGATTATCGATCTTAATCGCAGCCGCGATAAACTTGAGTTTTCGGTTCTAAATCATCTAAACGGCGAAATGATTTATGAACTTCTCTCGTTTATAAGTGTTATACCATCTCGGAATCGTACATGATTTTGTTACGACCACGCAATAAAATAATATATTACGCGAATGCACCGATTAATACTGTAGATACTGTGTGGATACTGTAGATATATGATACGCATACTGTGCCGTGATTCATGTGCCATGTGCCATGTGATATCAAATTATCATTTAACATACGAGATTTTAAAAAAATTATGATATGTATAAAAATATAATATAGAAATATTAGGGGAAGATCGCTGATATTGTTATACTATTTTGTCTTTTGATCCATATTTCTCAAATAAAAACTAAAAATTTTAGAAACATAAATAATAATTAGAAAGTATTTTCTATCAGATGATACAACAATTTTTTATAATATTGCTTCAAATTTTACAATAATTAACTTTTTCATAACATACAATAAGTAAAAATGAGTATCAGTGACTTTTCTCTGTAATATAGTACAATATAGTTTATTTTATATAATATAATATAGTAATAATAATATTATAGTAAATATGTGATTGTTTCTAAAAGATAATATTTTGAATGATTATTTTGAATAATATGTCATTATTAACAAAACATATAGAGGAAAGTCACCGATACTGATATAAGTCTTCGAAAACGACATTCCTTTATTGAAGTTCATTTTGTCAGATGCTTAATTTTGCTTATCTTACGAAAAAAAGAATTAATGCAAAATTCAAAATAGTATTATAAAAATTTATAAAAATTGCTACATCTAATAGAATAAATTTTTTAGTTTGCATCAATATTTCCGAAGTTTTATTTTTAGCTTTTATTTAAGAAATATAGACCAAAACCAAAGTAATATGATGGCGACCTTATTATAAAATAATGTGAGCCAAGTACACTATGCGGATACGAATAGGAATATTTTCATCATATGCCAATCAAATATTTAGGAACATTACAATCGTTTTTTCACCACCCCATTTTCAGAAAAATAAAATTAAACAATAAATGTTAAAATGTAAATTTTCTTACTTTCTTTAAA
This sequence comes from Cephalotes varians, assembly GCA_037157785.1. NCBI lineage: Eukaryota > Metazoa > Arthropoda > Insecta > Hymenoptera > Formicidae > Cephalotes > Cephalotes varians. The sequence continues at coordinate 801,702 of JANQDE010000056.1, forward strand.
ATTTCTTGCAAAATGTAAATTGCTGCCTGAAAAAAAAAAGAATGAAGAAAGTAAGAAAAATTTGTTTATTAGACGACGAAATGAAAATAATTACAGTGTATCATCAGAAAAAAATTGAATTATCTGATTGACACTACCTTGACAGCACTACACCCGCCCAAAAAATTATGAACTTCAATATCCTAAAATTCTAAATTAGCAAATTTAATTGCAATCTTTCCAATTTAAACAATAAAAAAATTTATATGCAATTAAATCAAATCTAGAATATATTTTGGAACCCATATCTCCGAACCCACATCACACACCATTTCCGGATCACATTTTGTGATTAATCAACAAATAAAATTAAATATAATAAACAGATAGGAATTTTTTCATCTGTCATTAGAAAATTAAAAAATGAAATTTATCTTCACAAATGTGAAGATACGACACGAGGAAACCATCATCAACTTCTTCAAAAATGTATAAAGACCAGCAACAGCATGCCTTATTGAGAAGGTGGAGCTACAAGAGCTGACTTCCCTCTCTTTCTCTCTGTTCTTTTTTTTGTAGGCGGACGACATTCCTACTGTTCGGCGACGTTCTCGTTGGACACCATTACGTTGGGTGCCGGATGTAGATTGGTCGTTCGATGTTACTCGGTAGGGGCGGAGCCTACTAGCAGATCCCCACCAAACCAAGTTTTGCTGTTGGATTTACTCCTCGCAAGTAAACCTTGGAGATACGTTGCCAGTTCAATATCGATATCGGACAAAACGCGTTCGTCGGAAACTAGCAACAACATTTGTACGTTTCATCTGTGCCGATTTCGTTGTTTGTGTTGCTAAGTGTCGTGAATATACATAACAATTAATCTATAATTTTTGTGATTTCAATTATTTGTGTCAAAAAAAACAAACATTTGTTTATTGTGTAAGCTAACAATAAGTCCAATTCGCAGAACCGACATGCCATCGTTCCGTGACGACATCATCTCTGGAGAATCATCGAACGCCATATCGAACTTCAGCAACATCGCCAACATGATGCCGCACTACAATCAGAGTCTTGCATATCGCCAACAACAGCAACAGGTCGTTGATAACCAACAGCAACATCAACTGATAATGCAACAGGCACATCAGCAAACACCGACGCAACAAGTCCAACCACACACTGCGGTTGCGGTTGCGGCTCCCGCTGCCATTGAGGGGACTCAATATTGGTATGGTTATCCATCCAGAGCTATACCTGCGACACCGGCGTTGCATCCTCAGCATCAGCCAAGTCCAATTCCTCCGCAGTTTTTTAACCACCCAGAAATGCTACCCGGATGGCACTACACGACTCAGTACTCGCCGTATCTACAGTATCAACCGCAACATCTACATTTTCAATCACAATCGCAATCGCAACAGCATCAAACGCAAGAACTAGAACAACATTCACCATCTGAGCCACGCATTCAGCAACATTTGTCACAGCCACATCTGCAGCAGAGTTCACCACCCGAACAACTTTATCAGCACTCGTCTCCACAGCAACACCTTCATAGTTCGCCGCCTCAACAAGTTTGTCAACAACATCCATCTCCCCATTTACAAAATTCGCCGCCACAACAACTTTGTCAACAACACAGTCAACAACTCACCACTTCATCGCCACAGCAGCAAATGCAACAAAATTCTCCGCCCCAACAACATAATCAACCAAATCCACTATCACAACAGCGCATTCAGCAACGGTTGCCAAAACACCAGTTGCAGGAAAGTTCGCCGCCGCAGTTCTTCCAACAAAATTCACCGCCACAATATCTTCAGTCACAAGTACCATCGAGAGAACAAGAATTCGAAATTTCTTATAGACGACGAATGTTGAAATGGGGCCTCAGAAACATAAATATCGATATGGCAATCCGCAATCAATATCCAACAGCCGCAAGAATGAACGGCAACATAGACGGCAATATGAACGGCAGTATAAATGGCAGCCTGAACGGTAGTATGAACGGCAGCAATCACAGCAATAATAGTACTTCTCCTACAACACCGCCTAATTTTCATATTGTACCATACGATGATTTGCCCTGTACATCTCGTAATATGAATCTATCGTCCACAACTGGCAATATAAACCTGCTACCTACAAGCATGAACCTGCCGTCTACATCTCGAGATATGCCATCCACATCTCGAGATATGCCGTCCACATCAAGAGATATGTCGTCCGCGTCTAGAGATATGCCGTCCACGTCTAGAGATATGCCGTCCACATCAAGACGTCACCAATTATACACGTCACACAGAATCCAAGGCAGAAGAAGCCCGTACGAATGGATGAAAAGACCGTCGTATCAGAGTCAACCTAAACCAGGTTAATAAAATTTCTAACATCATGTTTCTAACATCACGTTTCTAACATCACTGAATCTCTCTCGAACTTGCTTTACAGAAATGTGGCATATAAAAGTGTTTAATTTTAATTTGAAAAATTTGCAATTGCTTGAATAATAAACGCCGACAATTTTAAACACTGCAAGAATATATTTTTTCAACATTATTTGATTGATTAATTTTCTTGAAAATTCTATACATAAGATTGTTGATTGTAAACATCTTGAACAGATAAAATTGTCAAAGCAGCAAAAAGAGATGAATTTGAGATTAAAAAATCATTTCGTTTCTTCACAACGGCGCACACCTTATTGTTCAACACGTTATTAAATTCATTTTTAACAAGTTAAAGAAAAAATTATATTTTATTTTAAATGGAAAGAAAAGAAAAAAAATTATAAATTATAAATATATTATAGATTATATGCTATATGTGTATATATTGAAAGTTTTTTCTTCTTTTCTTTTTTATTTCAGTTAAAATAAATTAGAATTTTTCTTAACTTGTTAAAAATGAATTCAATAACATGTTGAACAATGAACACAATGCGTTCCGTCGGAATCATTTTTGTTCCTTTTTTAGTCTTACTTTATTTTTATTTTAACTTGATTAAATTTAGTGCAATATAATTTACATGAAATTTGTTGTCACAATTAAATAATTCAAATTGAATTTAAATTTTAATTGAGAGATAAAAACAATTATTCTAGAATATTTCAGGATGTTCCTAAAATATTTGATCAAACTTCATCAGCGCATGCATTTTGCTCATCATGTGAAGCGATTAAAAAGTCAATAAAATTGGCAAATTATTTTTCTATAATATTTGATAATAATATGAGATTACGTAATATAATATTGATTATAATGTTTTTTTAATTATAATATTTTTATATAGTATTTAATAGTTTTGTAGTAACGGAAATATCCCAATACATCTGAATAAATCATCAAGAAAATAATTAATTTACTTTGATATTGTGAAATAATTAAATATATTATTAAATATCTCTCAAATAATATAACATTCATGAAAATATGCTGCTCTTTTTGGCAACTAATAAAACTAATTGTAACAACTTGTCTCTTATAACAATTAATCTTGATTTCCTGTATAATATAATAAGCTCTTTCTTTTTCTATATCATTTATTATTTAACCATCATCATTTATTAATCTAATTTATTTAAATTAATTTAAAGTATTAATTTAAAAAGAAAATGTAATTGATTTTTTGCGGTTTTAAATGAATAAATTCACACACGCACACACACACACACACACACACACACACACACACACACACACACACACACACACACACACACACACACACAAATAATTATTATAGATAATTACTATATAAATGCTTAACAAATATTAATTAATGTAACATAATTACAAAAATTTTCAAAACTCGCGTTGGAAATTTTCAAGCATAATTAAACTTAGCTGCGGTTTTTAGAAAATCACATTTTAACATCATTTTATCGTCATAATTATAGTTGAATCGCATCTTTCTTTAATGAATCAATGATGCTAAAATGTGATTTTCTAAAAACCGCAAGAGTTACAAAATTGGTCCCTTAGTACTAAAAAAAAACGATTCATAATCATTGTCGAATGATTGTGAATTTCGTGCAAATTGCTCGCGTGCCCGAGCTTTGCCCACGAACAGTTAATCTTCAGTTTTAAGAGCTTGATTAAGAAATCGGAGGATTTAAAAAGCCATGTGATGAAGTTACGCACTTAACGAGAACTTCTTTCGTGCATATCGCGAGCGGTCATAAACACGTCTCCAGCGGTCTAGATACGGCAAACCATGTAAACACGGTAACGGACGAGCAAACATCTAATTGCTCTCAAATATTTGTGAGATAATCCCCTTCTCTCCCTCTCCTTCTCGTCGTTCGCCTCGATTTTTCACCGGACTCGAAAGTCCCATCCGTTCGCATGGAACGCGTCCTGAATCAACATACGCGATGAAGAAGAGTTAATTCTCACTGTATTTCGCGATACCGTAATTCAGTATACACAAGCTATTCCAGTCAATTTCCTCATTTGATATAAATGCACACGAGGAGATAGCTTTTTGATGAAAGAGATGCCCTTTCCATTGTTGCAGCATGCAACGCCGAAATTGTCGATGGCACGGATTCATCGCCAATTAATGAACTCTGTTGCCGACTTGAAATTCTTGGTACGAATCATAATCAATTAATTGTCGTATATAATATTATCTTTGATGTTTGCATGCGTTATTGTTTTTCAATTGTGCATGCAGCTCCCGGTGTTTTTTGGTAGAAAAGTGTCTCGTATATATGTGTTTTTTTACTAGAGTTACACTTCAAATGTTCAAGAAAAATGATTAATAACAAAAAGTAAGATGTTTTAGAGAATCTGTAGATTTTTTAAATCTATTTTTAACATGTACAATATGTGTGTCATATATATTAAAAAATAATACGATATATATTTTATAATGACTGGCATGCTAACGCTACGCTAACAAAGGAGGCTTAGTTTTTAGTAATCAAAAGTGACAATATTAAACATTTTTGGCTTAACAGAGATATAAAACATATCGATTTGCGTGCTCCTTCGCGAAGGTATTTTTATTTCTCATCGAGAAATATTACATCTCATCGAGATTTCAATACTTTTTTATCCCAGCGAAATTTTTCATCATTTCAGCGTTAAAAATTAAAAATTAAAATAATCTGATAATTCCAAGAATTTGTATACTGTATTTCGTACAGCGTCTAATGCAGTTTCTTCTAGCATCTCCTTAGGTACTCATATTCCAGCATGTCGCGTGTCAAAGAAAGATGCGTTTTGTAAACATCGGACACCTTTTTCTAAAGGAAAACGCAAAGCGTCCACAGTGAACCTTGTGGACATACTTGGTCAATCTTTAGCTCTGCTCCGAATTAGCGTACTAATACATTCAGATTACTTTGGCCCAAATCCCATTATTCTTCCGATGCATTTGGCCACCAGGCACTTCGCAGAATCCGTCCCAATTTTTTTTCCTTCATTGCAGTCCCTCTTCTGAGTCTCTATTCTCTTATTTGCATTTTACTTCACGCGCGTGCAGTAAGTACGCACCTTAAGTACCTTGAAACGAGCGTCCTGTACCTTCCAGCAGCAATTATCTGCGTTTTATGGTTATATTGCGGGTAGAAGCCACACGGCAGAGCCTCTCACCACGACAATACAAAAACGCGAGGCATGCATTACAATTTCGTGAGGGATGGTGCCTGTATGCGCTTTCTCGTTCTCTTGCGAATCGCCGCCGTTCAGTTCCGTTCCGTGAGAACGATTCTATGATAGCAGCACGCGATTTCTATCGCTTTTATGGCGTCTTCGTCTGGCCACGATCCTCTCTTATCGGCGCGATTAAAGAAAAACAACGAAGAGAAAAGATTTAATATCATATTTACAAGTTAGGACATCGGTCATTCCTGTCTATTATTTCTGCCGATAATTATAGAAAGTAATCGTTTAAAAGTAGAATAATTAACCCTTTGTCACGCACAGTTTTTCTTGTTTGACACCCAAGACTCTTTCTTTCAAAACAGCGCAGCTGTTTGTAATGCTGTCCTAGTGAGTTTTAACATCTTCTTTAGATAAAGGTTCAACTTAATCTTGTTGTACAATCCGTAAAATGGACTCCGCCTACCGTATCTGTGAATCTTTCATTACGGTCGAGTGTTTTGACAGCAGCAAGATCAACGGAGGGATCGGTGCATTGTCGAGTCTCGCTGTTAAACCTTGTCGTCACCCGATCCACAGCGGAAACCCTCGAGACACGGGAGTGTCGATGTTATGCGATTTGACTCGCAGCACGCCATCGGACATCGATATTTCTCCATCGCGTTAAAGGAAGTCAAACAATTCATCATCGGTGTCGCGAGCTGAATTTCGAACTGAGTTGCAGTAAATGCGAATTATTTGACTGAAGTAAAATATGGATGGAAAAGAGAAAATTTAAGCGCGCGTCCACGAGGCGACTCAGCTGGATATTCGGCTGAAAATTTAGCTCGAGACTCAGTTAGGTGACCAAGTTTAATAGAATGAAACCTATGTGACCAAGGCGCTGAGAGATTTGAGGATTTACAGAAATCTTTCAGTAAATAGCTTCGACACTTTTAACTTTACTCTCTCTTTTTTGCACACTTCTACGACCAGACGACGCCAGCTATATTCCAAGGTTAATTTTTAAGAGCATATTTTTAGTTATTTTACGATAATGTTCTTCCTGTCGTCGCTCGCCATAGAATTCGAATGCCGAGGTTACAAAACGATAAATCAATTATAGCATAGAAGCTGTTGAGTTTTGTCTGGCCACGCGCTCCGCAGGTATACGATGGAAATCTTCTGCAGTTTCTGATTTTTTGTCTAATCTTTTGTCTCTAATATATATGTTTGTCGGCAATTTGTTGCATTTGTCACTAAGATAAGAGAAGGTATTAGCTTATTTAATGTATATACTTGTTGCTTTTTCCATTATATAACTGCGAAATTTTATATATTTTTTTAACTTTCGACAATTTCCAATTATTTTCTTTTTATTCTTTGTGCACATTTTATTCTTATCCATAAATAGTCAAATGCGAAATACAATTAATCAAAATAAAATTTTTCAAAATTCTAAAAAATTCAAATTCTAATTCTAGATACAGATTTGAAAATAATTTTATTTGGGCCATCAAAATAATTATGTAGGACGTTCAAACTGGTTGCTAGAATGTTAAAACTTTTTGCAGCTTTTTGTAGTTAACGTTTAAACGCTCTATAATTATTTTGATGGTTCAACAAAATTATTTTCAGATCTATATCCAGCTAAATTTTTAGATACTTCAACAAAACCGTTCTTTCCGTGTACGTACGCGCGACTAGATCGCTACCAGTGTGCGGTAAAAAATCTCTCTTTTTCTCTTCGTTCGCGGACACTTGATATGCGATATACAAATGCGAGGTGGCACAATAGAGGTAATTGTGACGCCGCTGACGAATGGCACCCGCGCGAGTCGGCGCGCGGCTCCAGCTAGGCCGACACGAGATATCGGGGGTTGTCAAACGCCCGCAGGAAAAGCGGGGCACGCGCTTTTGCCATTCCTCGGCGTGAAATGGAAGAGCAAACGCTATAATGGGGTGGCAACGAGTCCCAGGAGCACCGTTTCTTCGCCCCTTCGCTCGCGTCTTTCTCTCCACGTCTCTCTGTCTTCCCGCAACTCGTGGCGTTCGTAAAATCCATCGCGTTTCCTCTTGCTCTCCCTCTTTCTCCGTCGCGCTTGTTCGCATTTCGCGCACGGATACTCGAGAGAAATAGCTCCAGTGGATTCGTTCGTTCGAAAGTATAGACAATGACGGATCCAACGAGCTAGATACATTTTAAGAAATCGTCCCCGATACGCTCCCGCCCGCGGTTAACTTAGCGAGCAACAATGTGATCGGCATAATTAAATTAGAAATTGATTAGAAACGTTTCCGATGTTAATTATTGATTTTAACCCTTAGTTTGCAAAGGTATTTTTGGCACCTTCTATCTGCAAACCAAGGTCGTTATGTTCCTCTGTATTTTTCTATATGTTAAAGTCTTAGAAAAATTTAAAAAAAATGTATGTAGTATCTTTAAATCTTCTACTTTACAGATCAATCAAAACATTTTGGAAAAAATTAATTTTTAAAAATAATTTTTTAATACAAACAAAGTAAATTATAAACGCAGATAGACTTCGCGCGAACACGAACGACCCTGGTTTGCAGATTAAGAGTTAAAATATAAATTAAAATATCGATTGTTGTCTTTTTTACGAATTAAAAACAAAACAACTGCGTTATTGAGAACATCTAGTGCATCGCGATCGACGCGTCACTGAGGTCGGATAATCGTAGGTGCGATATCGACAAGATGAAAAACGCCGACAGTAATCCTTTCTAACTCATACGCTTACGTGTCCCGTGCGTGAAACGAAAAAACCGACGACTTGCCGACAACAGCCCGCGCAAACCATCCGAGATTTGCCGATGGGCTTCTCCGAATGTAAAAAGTTCAACTCGAAGTCGTGCAAAGTTGCTCCGTTAACCGTGAAAAAGTTTCAGAAACTAGAAACGTCGTTTTCTTAAGTCTCCCCTTCGTGTCGGATGTTGCTACAGCAAAAGAGCAAATTCATTCACGATATTAAAACATTTTAATTCATTAACTTTATGTTTCCCTTCACTCATTTTTTCTTGTCATAGTCAACTGCTATGTTTAATCATAAAATTACTTGATAGACATTAATTATCTAGTACAAAAATTGCATTATACATATAATAACTAAATTAAATTTGCGACAATTTACTGTTAATATTTGCCTTTAAACAACTAATTTTTCAATTTAATTCTCGTTATATCGCATAGTGCAACTTTTTTCGCTTTCTTTTCGCCGATAAAAATTGATTCGGAATCTCGAAATTATCTTTGCGAGCATGGCGCGGTCGCGCACGCATGAGAAATCTATCGCAATTAAGGCCAGTACTTCATACAGTTTGGAATTTTTTTTTTTTGATTCGATTACAATCTTCAAAGATAAAGAGTCTGCCTTTTGATAAGGTTTAAGGATGTTTCATGTGTTTGTTTACGTGCATCAGGCTGCGCGACGTTTGCTAACGCGTCAAATATTTGCACATCTAACAATACGCGCAGCGTAACAGAAAAAAAGAGCGAGAGAAAGGAAAAAATCCGAGCTACATTATGTGATGTCATATTGACAAAAACCATGGCGAATATTCTCTAATATTTATTCCTCGTTTAACTCGTGTAACTTTATTGATATAATAGAGATTTAAACTAGATATACGCAATCGCGAAGTATTCGACTATCGCAAAAAGAAAATCAGTCCTAAGTGACAGTATTTTTCTTTTTAGAAAGAAGAGAAAGCTATTGCGCGGCTAGATTTCATTTTTTCAAAATCATTATGAATTGAATATAGTTTGTAGATGTTATTCAACTAATATCTTCAAATTGGGCACAATATTTTTTTCTAAGAAGAGAAATAGTGTGAGTTCTTCTTAATTTATTCGTAAGAAAGTTAATTTATGTCTTTTTTATTTTTGTTATTGATTGATTCAATTATATATTGAGTAATAATGGCTGAACTTTTTAATTAAAATTTTAAAATTGGAAATCAATTGATTAAAAAGCCCGGTAAAAATCAACGGATAAGTGGTTGGTAGTGTCGATTTATTAGCACATCTCTCACGTGGGATGTGTAGCAAAGACGTGATTCAGGTATTATCATAGATATGGAGAGCTGGAAGTGCCCGCGATAACAATCTCTCAATCTCAATCTGAGTAGATGAAAACTCGAAACCAGACAGTTCATAATATATTGCTGCGTTATTTGAACAGATTTACACGGATTTAACCATGAACGCGCATCGCATGTGTCGACGTGTACATCGCCTAAACGCCAACGTATCGCCTAATTCTTCAGATTGTTTACATTACCTTACATGAATTTTTTACATGTGTACAAGAGAGACGTCTTACAAATAAGATAAATCTTTCGTAAGTGACTTATATAAAGATGTAGATATTTGTAAAATTCGTTTTCTAAAACGCGTGCAAATATCGATTTAAATCCATGCTTCTCTTCAAATGAATTTATACATGCATATATATATATATATATATATATATATATATATATGTATTCTATTTTATATATCTACATATCTATATATGTCTATTTTATATACTTATATATCTATAAATCTATATATAAGATTAAAAACTTTTTATTAAATTATATATATAAAGTAACATATATAATACATATATATGTTATTTTATACACGGAAAATATATGAAAAATTTTATAAAAAACTCTTTTTTGCTTTGCAGATCTCTGCCAACATTTTGTAAGAATTTACATTTCACGGAATCCTTAATTAAAAATTAATTAGAAAAGAAATTAATTAAAATTTTTCTTTTTAAATGGGAGTTTATTTTTTTTTTCTTAATCTCTCTTTGATATCAAGATTTAATTTCGCAATTGTTGATTTATAAAGAAGAATACAAAGAAAAAATCTAAAAAGAAAGTGATATCTTTGAAGATTATCAGATTATCTGATTAAAATGGATGTCAATTCAATTCTATGAATTCATCTCTCCGCTTCTATGGATTCCTATGACTCTATTATTTATCGTTGCCATCCTCGCTGCGCATCCTTGCCACGAGGATATCCTGTTGATACCAGCCATGCTGGCTCAGACTGTAGCCATTCTGTGTACCGACAAAAACTCTAAGGTCGCTTGCTTATTCGTAACGCCGCGAAGACCTCGGAGTTCCCTTATCGAGGAGTGGTGGATTAACGTGCACGCCTTTGATCTCGCCGGCACAGCCTTATCTAATCGTGTCCCTCTCTCTTGAGCCATCTCTTGCCGTTCCCACACACACTCTCACACCCTGTTTCCCGCTCCTCTCTCTCCATTCTGTATTTTGTGCGCGTGTACTGTCAAGAACGCCACGTCGTAAGAAACGCATTCACACCGTGCGATTGCCAACGTACTCCTTTTCATCCTTTTGCCGCCTTCTCTGGCGCGTTCGTCGTTTTCTCTCATAAGAATAATCGCGCTTCGCGTTATTCATCGCAAATCGTAGATGCATCTCTCATTCTGCGAACGCCGTTACTTTAAGTTACCGTTTATGTGTGTGTGTGTGTGTGTGTGTGTGTGTGTGTGTGTTTTGCCTTTTCTTTTACTTACAATAATTATGGTTATCATAAAATATAAATTAATCCGTATTAAAAATTAATATCATAACTATTTTCTTTCTTTTCCTCTAATAATTTTTATACGCTTAGAGCATGATTACGTTTTAGGCGCAAGCTATTAATGTGACGACATTTTATATGTATGGCTATTGATGTTTTATTAAAATTGTATTTAAATATGTTGAATTAAAATTGATTTTGAAATACAAGTATAAAAGACAATATATGCAATATATTAATGTATAATTACCCTTTTTCAATTGCCAGCATTTTATTTTTCTTAATAATCGTTTCGCACACCACTGCAACTTTAAGATAATCAATTGTATTAAAATTGTATTAAAAATTGTATTAAAAGAAATAATTATTATAAATTGTAAATACGGCTATTTTCAAAAAACTATTTCAAATTCTCTTTCTTGTACTTTTATTTATATTAAATATAATTAATATAAATATAAATATAATATAAATATTAGTGCTGGATTAAATTCGTGCTAAAAGTAATTATGATGAAACAAGCATTATTTTAATATGTATAATTAATATTATTTGTAATTAGTAGAATATTCTTTGTTACACGTTTGGGCAAAATCTTAAACGAAATTGCTCACTGCAATCAGAATACTTTTGACAAAAACATGGCTGTTTCAATTGTCTTTTTTCTCATTTTTTTTGTCTTTAATTTATATTTGATATAGTATATTTATGTTATTTGCAATTATAATTTGCAATAATTTTATTATTACAATTAAGAATTGGGCTGTTACTTATCTTAGATATATCTTCTTCGGAATAACTAAAGCAAATTGTAGCTGCTTTTCATATTCCTTAGTCCAATGTGAAATTAATTACGAAACATCCTTTACTTTGTTAATGTCTCGCCACGCCATATACACACTCGCTGAAAATGTTATCTTTTTAACGCATTATTGACAAGAGAATCAGTACGATAGATATTAACCGCGTAATAATACCGGCCGTTATCTATCTCTTTTTCAGGGAAGACTCGCACAAAAGACAAATACCGAGTGGTCTACACGGACTATCAAAGGCTAGAATTGGAAAAAGAATTTCATATGAATCACTATACTACTATTAAACGCAAAGCGGACCTCGCTGCTCAGCTCGGTCTCACGGAGCGTCAAGTAAGTCACGTCAGTTTATCACTGAAAATTCTTAAATTATTACACGAGAACGATCGCTCAATGTAACCGTTTCTTCGCAGATAAAGATCTGGTTCCAAAACCGACGGGCGAAGGAGCGGAAGATGTTGAAAAAGCAGCAAGAGCAATTAAGAGAGCGGCAGATGAGAGCGCAGGACGTTGTGGCAGCGGCCGCGGCGGCAGCCTCCACGACGGTGGAGGTGGCAGCTGGAGGTATGATGGGTTATTCCGCCGTCGGTACGGAGATGGGTGGGATGCTGGGCGGTCTGATGCAGACCAACGAGAGTACCTCCTCCGCATCGCTTTCAACGCCGACGACGTCAACATCTCTACCCACATCTCTGCCCACGTCGCAGCCTACGTCGCAGCCTACGTCGCAACCCACATCGTTGCCCACGACAATGCCCATGCAGTACCCGGGCACCCATCATTCCAATCCGATGTAAAGGAATCCGCTATCAAAAATCTCGAACTTCCCGGAAGTTTGAACGATTCACGAGATGGGAACGACGGAAACGGGATGACAAGGTATCTCTCTACCTATCGCTTCGAACACACAACGTACAAAGGATTCGCAAGTAGACGAACGAATGGACGCCGCGTAAGATAATTAAAGCGCGTAAGGTAATTAAATTGTAGCTCGCACATGATACAACGGCCTGTGATAAACGACCGTTGTTAAACGGATCGTTCGTGGAATACGCTTTGATCTCACTACTTTCGTCGGGTTCATGTCCACGGCGATCCTCGTTAATATGACGGTCGTGCTTTCGATATTTTACGTTCTACGCTCGGCACCGTTAATTCCGCAAGAGCCTAAGCCGGAAGTGAATATCGAATGTAGACTGCATGGATGCCTTCGCACTCGGCAATTCCGAGTGGAATCTAAATGTACATTCGCGTCGTGTATCTAGATATTCATGCAGCCTGCTATACGATCGTGTTTCGTAATTGTACCTGGATATTAGGGGTGATTGAAGGGGGGGAAAGATTAAAAATAGAGAGTTTGACTATCCCGATAACAGGGAGATCCGACCGTCTGCGCGAATCAAGAATTACGCGCATAGTCCGACGTTAGCTTTAAGATAGGGATAGTAATATCCGAAAATAATCGAGTTATCCAAACAAATACATTAACTCTTTAACTACGGCACAAGAGCAAAGGAGCTTCTTTGTAAGTAATTTACAGAGAAAAATACGCCACAATTGTTTGACATTTGGCACGGATTTATTCTCCATCGGCGCAAAACGACGACGTCGTAAATTAACTGCGAGAAGCGTCGTAAATTTTAATTTGCCTTTACTGCAATCTCTCGATTTCCCGATAGATATACATGTACGCGTATTATTCTATATATAAATAAATATGTGCGAAATATATATTATTTTATATATAAATAATAGGAATGTGTGCAGCATTCACGGCTGAAGAGTTAACTCGGATCGGATTCAGTTCAATTCGTGGAGATCGGAACCGAGCGCTGGATGCTCGAAAATTTTGGATATCACTCGTGTACCACTAGTCAACGTAATCTACGGCGCTACGTAAATGTAAAGCGCAAGTGTGCGCGTGTTACGTACTCACGTACACGATAAAACGTATACGTGTACGTGCCAGGTGAAAAGTGTGCATGACATCACACAAATTACTCATTTTTCCATTTGTTGTGATTGATTGTTAGTTTTCTGTATCGACATTATCCGCGCGTGCAAAAGCAGATATTTTCATACGTTCGTCACGACGCGCCCTTTTTCTCGGTTTTTTTCCTCAACAGAAAAAATCGGTCAATGGTCATGCCATATTTTCTATTGTAACCGCGATTTATAACGTTGAGTATCTACGTTTTTTTTTATTATCGTCACGCAAAAGCTAATAAGTGAGTGCTCAGCTACGATCATAATAATGGAGGAAATAATAGCTATTGTCGGTGTCGCTTACGACGATCGGGTTGCCACGGCTTTAGGCGCACCCGTGAATCGCTAGATTTATTAATAAAAGTGTAAACTTTTTGTGAATATAATTGTAAATACGTACATTTGTACATAAATGTGTTTGTAAAGGAAATTTATATATAAAGAGAGATATGTGCCTTAAGGTAAAATATAGATTGATGAAATGGATAATGTCGATATGAGGATAATCATTTCTAATTCGATACCTTAATAATAGCAGTAATATAATAGTGTTACATTTGTTAATAGTGAAGCAAGTTGCTTGAATATTACGATAACATCCGCGAAGTCTATATTTTCCCTAGACTTTTCGTATATTTCTTATAGCGAACATTTACACAACAAAGTGGCGATCACATCGACAGGACGCTATCTTCGTAATTGTAAACTTAGCAAATAACATTGTTTGTTGTTTTATAACGTGAGAAAAATACCGATGTAATATTTAAATCTCCGATATAATAACTAAGAATAAATCTTGTCTGTTATAATCTTTTTTATCTATAAGAATGTTTTTTTATTGTTGTAATCCAAAAATTGTCCAGTCTTTTATATTGTTTGTTGCTTTTTTCCGAAAATAGCGTGTTTTTTTTTTAATTACTACTTTAATGCAAAGTGATATTGTTAAAATAATATTTATAAGAATGTGATCCGCTTCTATTCAGTATTTTGTAATAATAACACGTATAATAACAATAGAATTTCTTTTGTAGATAGTCATGTACATTCCCACAATGAAACTAAATGGAATTTTCAATTGTCCGAGCCATCTCTTTGTCGATTCTTAATAAATTATGTATCTTTTACCTCTTGACAAATCGTATTTAGTATTTAAACATATAAAATTTTATACAGCCGACACGTTTTACTCGGTAATAAAAGAATTGACTCACCATTCGATTACCGTGCAACATCGCTGCACATCCTCGCCATTCGAATGACACGAAGTGGACAACTTCTCCAGTTGCTCCAATCCCCGTCTATTTTCCCGTATGCATAGACGTCCGCAGAATTTTTTCCAGGAGGAAAGGCAATTGTCTCCTTTCAAGAAAAATTACAAAGAGAATATTAAGATTCTAAGCGGCGAGATTTCGAGATTCAATCACATAACGTCACGCGCACTTACCTTCGCGCGCCAAATTCCTTTGCGATTGAAAAATGCTTCTTTGCGTCTTGCAAAAATTGATTTAACATGCTATTCCATTCCACGATACAGTTTGAAGTTCTTCCGCTATTAAATGCGAGAGTAACACTGAGATAAAGAACGACGGGAGATGATATGTGTTTATTATTTCACGGTCGATAAAGTACTGAGTGTTTGTCCGATTTTAAAACGTCCGTGAATATTACATAAAAAACTGAGGAAAATATTGAGATAAATATCTCCTTCAAAAATATTCGCTATCTGGTATACAAATTCTATCTTTAAATAATAACTGATTTTTCCTGATACAATCCGAATTGTCTCCTTTGTATTTTTAAATAAATTAGAAAAGGGAAGTTCAAATCCTGGCTGAAGTAATATTTTTCGCAATAAAATTCTTTGCAGTTTTTAAGATGCTGGTAGCATATTTTATGGCCAATATAATTTGTGATATTATCAATCTAGCTTCAATTTAGGATTGCGTTTAAAATCCGACGGTGTATAGCGCGCAGTTCAAACTAAAAAATTTTAATTTACATATAAATATTATTAGATCCAGCCAAGTTTCTTTACTCTTGCGTGATTCACATAGCTGTGTGATTCAAGCGGTCTAGTTGAATTTATTATTGTTTATTAGAATTAGATTGTTTCGCATTCCTTATTTCTTATTATCTCTCATTTCGCTAATTTAATCGGAAAGCTGAATAAAGTAAATGATCGAAGATTTATAGAATAATTGAAGAATAAAATGATCGAGCGCGACTCTGAACGACTGATTATCATAGAAATAACTTCACACATTGGATATCGAATACGATCGCTTTGCGGTAACGAATAAATTATTCAAATATTACATACAGTCCGAAAAAAATAGCACGTTACTTTTTCGTTTTTTTTTTTTAGTAATTAGAAACGTTATATACAGATATCTTTCAAGCTTCTTGCGAAACAACTTCAGCATCTTTATGTAAACGTATTTTTGTGTTTTTTGGCAAACGTTAAAAAAATGATTTATTCCGAAATACGCCTCTCGCATCTTGATCGTTACGGAGATCGCGCATAGAGTTCATTACCTAAAGAAATAAAAAATTGAAGTAATGATGAATAAAATATAAAATAAATTTAAAATAAAAATATAAAATAAAAATAAAATAAAATATAAAATAGCGATACAGAACGGTAGTATGTGAAAACATTAGTTAATCGTGTCCTCATGTCGTGAAAGTCGGATGCAATTGTAAGCAATCAGTTCGAGATTTATATTCAATTCACATTGCCGATCTAATTCTGATTTAAAAATTACGGGATGCCAGAATGTCCCTTTAGCGAATTGCTTGTCGCTCCGCGACGGAGCCGTCCGCTGTCGCGTCGTCTCGTTAGCGATCGCGCGTAAACACAAATGTAAAAACGCGTAATGCGATTTATGCGAGCACGCGAGTTATCAACCCCCGTTCCGGACCGTACCCCATCCACGCATACCGCGAGCGCAGACGAAGGTGGCAACGAGTCCCGCGGGGGCACTGAAGTTAACTACCAGATCGATGTCCGACCCCAGTCCACCCTGTGTCCCCCTTCTCCCCCTTCCTGCCCCCCGAAACCAACCCCCGACTGTTCGACGCAATCGAGCTGGTCTGTCGCGGCGAATCGAAAACTTTGGACGGTTTATGCGACACGACTCAAGCCCGATGATTTCTTCCCGACGGCGAGACGTCTCTCGAAAGCTCGCTCCGTAAACATAACTGTCGTAACTATGGGGTAATGGTTTTAAAAATCAGTCAACGCAATCGCGTTGAATGATGGATTGCTGTAAAAATTACAAGTAAGAAAAAATGCAAGTTTTATTTACAGTCATTTCAATGCGCGATTACTTAGGCACAATATAATAAAAATTTACATCACATGCTTTTTTTTAAATCAGAAAACAGGTCTATGATATCAAAATGAAGCTAGATTTTACGTCAAATTTTTCAAACGATACTGAATATAAATCGGTGTTATAACAACATGAAAAATTGGTGAAAATTTTACGTAAAAATATTTCGATAGGAATTCCTAAAGTTGCGAGAAATGTTCTGCTCTTAATCGCAGATGATTGTTAGTGAATGAAGATAATTTTTTTCTCATCAAGAATGTCGAGAGAAGTTTCACACATTTCAATTTTTTTTATATAATAGAAATTTATTTTAACAATAATTACCAACATTTCAATTATAACATATCTCTTAAAAAAAAATATATTTTAGGTAAATAATAAAAAATATATAAAAAATACATACAATAAATAAATATAAAAATATTTGGAATAAATTATTTTGCTCTATTTGTGTCGGAATAATTCCGTTAACAAACAATGCAATGCTAAGTCTCGGATGAATCTGACGATTGCGCCCGACGGAATGAGAAATGAGCGCTGCGGAGAATTAATGGACGTGCTGTGCATAACCGTCTATGCTCCAATTACTGGTAGTGTCGATTACACGAGGGTTCGATACAATACCTTGCAATATATCATTGTTTTAGCGGAAAAGGAAATATAAGAGAACGCCGTCGCAGACAACATTAAAAACGAAGATACACCGAAATTTTTACATCGCAGTGTTTTTGCTATTCGCTTCAAACTTATTTGTCAAGGACGACAGCGGTAAAAAAGTCATTCATTGATATTTATTCACGCGTCTAGACGGAACGGATATCATGAATATATAAAGATCTTTACAATAACATGATATTGGGTCTCATAAAATTTCGTAATCTAGATTTTGACGAGAATGTGATTTTTATTCATTTACCTATCATAGTATTCCGGGAACATTATGATTTGATGTTACATGTTTTATGTATTGTGCACAAAGGTGTATCGAAGGTAGCGAATATTAGCGAAAAGGAAGACATTCAGATTAAATTTATTCGGCGATGCCATGCCGACAAAGGCTTCTTGCTCATTCTAAACCGCAACACAAAAACGAATATAAATTCTAGTTGAATCGTGCTTTATTCATTATGCTGATAAAAGTATCAATACGACATTTAATGATTATTTATCTTGATAAAAAGATGCAAAAAAAATTAATTGTTATATATCCTAAAGTGTTTACATATATTCTAAATTTTAAAAAAGTATATATGGTTATTCAAATATATATATTTATTATACACATATTTTGAGTTAAAATTCTTAAGTTTGTGTGATAAAAAGATACAATAGTTCTACATTTGTGGCACATCTGTCCACCATTGTGCCGCATCTCGAAGAAAGATGGATCCCCGCCATATTTTTCGGAACGCGAGGAGACTACAAAAGGCCGTAGGGACTGTCATGATATTCGCGGAACGCACGTGAAAACACGGCGTCGAAGATAACGGGAAGGAAAAATGGGATAGGATGGGGCGAGACTGGACTGGAAGTGTGTGCATCGGCGTTATCCTTTGGATTCTTCAAGGATTAAATTCTGAAAGGACACCCGGCTGGCAACCTGCGCGTAATTGGAGACCCGGAGACACGTAACATAGGCTTTACGTAGCATATACATGAAAATTCCTCGGGTCTACGTCAATGTAAAGGTACCTTTTTGTTCGATTCTTGCCTGAGTCCAGTCGGCCCGAGTCGGAAACACCAAATAGATTTTATGAGGGGGCTATAAACTGCCGGATTCTCGAGTATCGATGGTTCCAAAGGGGCTAATCTGCGGATGAAAACTGTAATAAAACGTTCGCCCTATGTACGTACTTTGGAATCCTTTTGCGCATCCTTACTTAACATGAGGTAGACCAGGTATCTTTCAGTCTTCTTCTTCAGGCTTCTTCTCTTCATGAAAAACTTGACGTCCCGCGTGCTCGTGTATTTCTTACGCAAATCGATTTTTTTGTCTCATTTGTTGGAGATTAGTATTCAAATTATTTTTTGCTGTCTCAAATTCTATCTAAAGATTTTATCAAATTTTAAGTTGCTAAGAATTTTATGGTTATTTAAATAATGTGAAAAATAAATTTATTGGTTGTATCCGATAGATAACATGTTGACAGCTTCTTAAATAGCCAAGTTTGTTGAAAACAGATTTTGTTAAGTATTTACTATAGATTCGTAAAAAGGGATAATTGACATAGGATCAATTATTTTTGATAAGATTCGGCTACAGCAGAAATCAAACAAAAACTGCTATTAGAGGTTGTCGGCAGAAACCTCTAGCAGATCTGCTCAACATGTTGCCAGAAAATGAGCAAATTCATCAAGCACAATTTAACAGATTTGGCGACAAAAATCGAGCAGATTCGCATAGATCGCGATAATTATCTAAATAAAATTATGATCCACACAAAACAGTAAACTGTTTAAATAATATTAAATAATATTTAATATTGATTATTTAAATAATTTATATTGGGTAATATTTATTTAAACAGTATTATCGCTATTAATTATTTATGTCGATTATACAAAATAATAATTGATGCAATGCATATTTATTATTTGCATATTTTTATGTAAATAAATTACTTAAAATTAATCTGAAACATAATATCTCGTGAATTTCAGTTGCTAAGTTTTTAATTAAAAATAATAAAGTATAAAATAAAACATCAGAATATACGTTGTATCATTTCTATTTCAATAATCAAATTTTGAAAGATATTGGAGAGAAACTCGCAATTTGTAAGAAACCGCCACATGGTCCATTTATAAGAAACCGCTACGCGGTCCATTTCGCAAGATCATTAAATCTCCTATACACTACCGCCAACTGAGAAAGTGGACATAAACTGCGTAGCCACATTCTCAATACTGTTGGTAAACCATTTTGCACATCTATGCTATATCCACAGATAAATATTTTATGTTATGTAGTTAATGTAGATTTTTATTATATTTAAAAAAAAATTTTATATTATATTTTTTAAAATTGCAATACAATTATATATTATACATATATGTAACATATACATATTTACAATTAAATCTTGAAGTTAATAAAAGTAAAACTTTATTTTTTTAAACAAATTTTATTTCGAAAATCATTTAACATTTAATTTAACAAAGATATTTTTAATTTTGATTGAAAAATATTATAATCAGAAGATTATGAAAATAAAAGAACATGAAAGAAATTAAATTTTCAAAGAATTATCAGGGAAAAAATTATACATATATATATATGCCCATATTTTATATATAATTATATAGAATTGTATATAATTTTACATAATCGTATGTAATTATATATGAAACATTTTTTTCCCAAGTACTTAGAATTCTATCTAGAAGAAAATCCGATTGATTTTGAACACATTGTATATTTTCGTAATTCTGTGTGTGCTCCTAATAAAAACAATAATACACACACAAAGGCATACAAAAAATAATAATCATCTTCCATTGATTATAAGTTAATATGCCGGGACATTTATCTGCCGGGTACTGTTAAGTTATTTCTATTCTCATATCTCATATCTCTATAATTGCGAAGATGTACATCACAAGAAATCACAAGAAATTATATAAATTTTGTAAAATACACACGCTATAAAATCTGTACAGACAAAAAATATTTATTGATTGTTTATTTCTTTCGCATAATATTCTTAGCATGGTTAAGTAAAAGTATAGAAAAAAATTAATGAAAAAAATTAATAAATTATATAAAACTTCTACTGCAAAACTTGTAAAAATTGCTTATGCCAAGCACACTAAAAAAACTAAAACAAGTATGTTTTAAAAATATTAATACATGTTACTTGTAAAAGTTACCATGCATTAATTTTTTATTTTAAACGTAAGATGTATTCCAGCAAATATTCTATTCAGATATCTCATTATAGCAATGTTTCTCTGTTTATAATTACATAAAATCTATGGAAATCTTTCAGGATAGCAATTCGATACGAACATCATTAAAAAATTATTAGAGGCGAGACGTTCGATTCGGTGAGTTTTCTGTGAAATGAATAATTTTAAATTTCACTAGAAACATCGAAAAAATTATTCAACTACGCAGTTTAACCAATTACTATCCGAAATATAGATAAGAGCAGAATGCAATATAAATTTAGACTTATAATTCGCATTCTCAGAGAAAGAGAGAGAGAGAGAGAGAGAGAGAGAGAGAGAGAGAGAGAGAGAGAGAGAGAGAGAGAGAGAGAGAGAAAGAGAAAGTTTTCAGAATAGTATTTTATTTATAACTTTATATGCCGTATTTCTTAATATGTATCTTGATATATTTTAACATATACTTTGTACAGATATTTCTCGTATTATGACATACAAAATTATAAATAGAGTTTTCTCTTAAATTCTGATATAAATTATAAGTCATCTAAAGTGAGTTTTAAGAGAAAGATGAGTTCTAAAATGAAATTTTCTATGCAATATTAGTAATATGAAATATTTGACAAACGCTTTATTTTTGCATCAGAAAATGCTTACTATACTCGTTTAATTCGACATAATTCAGTGACTCTTTGTCTTTATATCTTTAAATTTCTCAGAATGTGACAAAATAACTTCATTGTTATAAAATACCGAGACATAAGCAATCAATGTTGTAAAACATATATATAAACGTGTATATTAACAATATTAATGTTAATTAATAATATTATTGTAACGTATGTTAATTTTTGCTTTTCTTGAGCATTAAATATATTGCTTGCATCAAACTCATAAAATAATTTAGTTACAAGATAATTTTCTTCCTTGACAATATAAAATTTCTGTCGTAATTTGCATTGCCTTCCGTCCGTGCCGAAAGTATAACCTAGTTTATCTATTCTATTTTTGCTATCAAAAATAGTTAAGAAGAATCCAAACAGGATTAATATTATATTAATACAATATTATATTCTTGCTTTTTACATTTTGTAATATTACATTTAAAGTAAATTTAACTCTCTATTTTTTGAGATTGCTACCTCTCTAATAGTTGACTACCTCTCTAATGATTGACATATTAAATTTTATATAAGAATTTTTTGGGGAAAAAAGAAAGTAAAAAATATCGATCTATTTCGACATATTTGCTAAACAAAAATCAATTTCAAATTAACATTAAGAATTTCCAATTAAAAGTTGATCCAGCGTGAATGAAGTGTTTTGCATATTGCTGTGTACCTGATGAGTAAACGACAACAATTATATTTCGATGATTTATTCCTCTCTACTTGTTTGCTATTTTTATACTTTTGTTACACGATGAGAGGTATTTCTGTAATGATGACTATCTTCGTTTGTTAATTTTTTGTATATACATTACGACAACGAGTTTTATCGACGTGGATTTCCCGGTCTTCTCGATAACCCATCGTACCACTCGGGAGAAATCCACATCGTTGAGCAGCTCATTTTTTTTTGTTCTTCTTTTCTTCTGATGCTGCAAACGAGTTTGAACAATGAACACGTTTAATACATATTTTCCGTTTTGCATGAGAGACGCGTTTAAACGCAATTTTCTTTCAAAAGTTGCGTGAAAGAGTTTGAACACAATCTTTTCTCAATTTTTCTGGAGATAATTAATGCAGAAGAAAGCAAATCTTACTCGTTTGAAACACATTTGAAAGAAACCTCATCGAGGATATACTTCCTTCAAAGGAAGTACCAAATGAAAAGTCTTACTTCGTAGACTCTGGCAATTTACTGAAAGAAATACGATAAACTAAAAATTTTAATTCTTTTATTGACACAGATGACGAAATTACATTACGGATATACGAGGTGCAGATATAAGAGAAGGACAAGCAAAAAAATAAAGAATACGCGGAGGAAAAAATAGAAAAAAGAATTATTGCGTGATAATGACTTTTCGAAGGCGCGCTTGAATAATTGGATGGATACGAGCGTCATCAAAAGGTACAGTAATAAGTCTTTGATTTCGCTTTAATCATAATTACGGTGATGGCGAGGAGACACGCGGAGCTGACCGTGACTCATCTATTCGTGGATCCCCGGTGTTCGCGAATTACTCTGTTTCCTTCTCTGTTGTCTAGAAGAAAAGGGTAAAGCACTTATTTCTTATTTTCCTCATTGCGTTTGTTCAGCCTAAGATGATCGGCTGCCTTGGACAAGTTGAATAATACAACTCGACATGATAGCCTCAATACTTCACGCGGTACCTCACTACCGCACCATTCGAATCTTCAGTGCGGAAACTGTAAACGTGTCTCGGTAAAAAATTGATCGGTTTCGTGAAGATTCGGCGAGGTCGTGAGAGTGTAGCTCCAAGGATTTAGTACACTGAACATCCAGACTCGTCCGTCGCGGCGTTGGATTCTGCTGGGGGCTTTGAACTGTCAAGAAGCATTACAGAGTGGTCCGTCAGAAGTGCTTTCAAGAGGGCCTCGGGAAAAAGTAGGGTTAAATAATTAATAAATAAATAAGAATTCGTAAAGAAGAAAAACATTAAAAATATATAACTTGACACTTAAGACATTCCAACAATCGATAAAAAAAGTGCAATACAGTGTTCTAAATGTTTTAATAAAAATACAAGCAACAATTGACAGTCAAAAATATAATAAAGCGCAATAATAAAATGAAGGCGAACAGTTATACGAGGGAATCACGTTGATTCTTATTAGAATTTGAAATTCAATTAGTCATAATTATACGTGATCCGCTTACTTTACCAGATGATTGTTGAATGATCAAGATGTAGGATGAATATGTGCTCATGGAATGCTCATGGAACAAGATATTCTTGCGCGCAAATGTCGATTTGCTTTATTAAATTGTTCTCTTTTTAAGCAGAAACGTGATTGGAAACGTGATTTAAACAAATGATTTATTTATTGTGCAGAAATGTTTATTGTATCTTTTTGACAAAATCTAGAGTGGTCTCCAGAAACGTTGCCAAATTAAAAAAAAATTTTCAGAAGATTATAATTAGAGTATTATTTTGTTCAAATAACTTTGTTAATAAACACAGTATTACTTTATGTTTGGATGATAAGTTTATCACACGTTCTTCTCAAAACGTATTCGAGCTTATCTGCGTGTTTTTCCAGTTTTCCTGGTATGTATTTTGCTTGTAGTAAATAATAATTAATTTCATTATATATCAAAACTTTGTTCTCTAATCTTATTAACATATTAAGATTTGATGACAAATAAATATACGAATATTAATTATGTAAGAAATTGCATTTGTACGATAAATTTGTCGTATTCCTAAATTTTCTTCAAAATAAAGTTATTTATTTTTTTTTAGTTTTTTTCAAGAAAGTTCAAAATTTTTTTAATGGAAAAAATCCATAAGCGATTAATAGCTATTCCAAATTATTAAATAATGAAAATGTTTTAAAGTGAATTACATTTATAAACTATATATTTTGTTAGGTTTGTAATAGATCCTCACGAGATGGCAAGGATTTATATCTTGATAGCATTGCTGCCGCAGCTGTTTTGTACACTAATACGAGGACAAGAATCTCCATGTCCTCAATATTTCAAATATATGACCAAATCGGGCGAAACAATAGGACAGATCGAAATCCAGTCCCCACCAAAAACTGGTCAACTCCATTTGAAAATAATCTTAAAGCTCGCCGCTAAGTTGCCTACAGTAAGTATCATTTTTTAATGTTATTTATAACATAGATAAATTTTATATATAAATTTGTGACCATTAATGCAGACAATTTCTAATAATTTCTAATACATCAATTCATGATCAGCAGTTTCTTCTCTGAATATTTCTAAAACAAAAATTTGACTTAAAATTAATTCTGCAAATAATGCCACTTCTACAAACAGTGCTTTAAAGAAATACAATTTTTTTTATCCGAAGAATAAAAGTATATTTGAAAATGATCAACATATAATTAAAAAAATTTTTATAAAATTATTATTTCTGATACATTCTGAAAATTATAATTTTTTAAATTCATTTAAATATTTAGAAGAAGTGAGGTCAAACATACAATTCTCTTGTTGTAATTAGAAACAAGCGATTAAGTGATAATTAAAAAATTAAAAATCTTTAAAGTTTTTATTTATTATTTAATTTGTCATTTCTTCTTTTATATGTATACAACAAACAGAAATAGTTTAATTATAAACACGTTTCAGAATTACATTGGTCGATTGGATTTAGCACGATCTAAAGAGGATTCTGCTCGAGATGTTTTAGCGGGCAGGAATTTGTTGTATTATTATGTTTATTTTCCCTTACGCTATCCGATTCCAACATTATCCGGAATATGGTTCAATGGTGAAAAATATTGTTCTGGTCCAGAAGGTGAGTACCATATATACTTAAAAGACAAAACGTAAATGTCGTATATGTTCGATCAAATCATCAAAATCATAGACATCTATTCTTTCAAATTACAAATTAATTTTTATTTTATATTTGATTTTGCATAATTTATGAAGACGAAGTTAAGTTGGAATATAAAGCTCATTATAGCATTCAATCTTCTTACTCCGAAAGATGCTGAATGACATTCTTATGTTTTGTTTCAGCAACAGGACGTTTCATAACTACTATCACATTGGCACATACTCTGATTCTGCCAAATATGCCTTCGCAAATTTCCGTGCCAATTCGATCACATCAAAACTCACATTGGCCGACACCAAAGCGTGACAGCACTTCGAGGCAAGCCACTGTCACCCTTCCTCGAAGAGTTGGCAACAACATAGTTCTCAATATAATCCCGAATCCCGAATTATCCTTGCAATACAGTAATAACAACAACCAGAAGCAAAATTCGAATCAAACAGGTCCACAATACAGTAATAATAATAATAATAATCATACAAATTATAATATAATTCCAAAGTCAACCCAAGCCCCACAATGGCCATCTTCGACCAAACAACCAGTCCCACAATCCCGTCTCACAACCCAAACCTACATCGATGATAACAATAATAACTATGAATGCGGTATCAGCAGCCGTACCGGGAACACAAATCTTCTGATCGCTAACGGACGAAAGACGTTGCCTGGCGAATGGCCATGGCTGGCGGCACTCTTCGTCGTTAAAAACGACGGATATAAGTTTCTGTGCGGTGGTTCCATTCTGACTAATAAACATATTATAACAGGTATATTAATAAAAATAAAAAGTTCTACGTTACTGATATTCTTCATATACTGGACAATGTGTTCTTATATCGTTATATCTGCTATCTTTCTTAGATCGCAAGAGATTTATTTAGAATTATTTATATCCTTATAATAAAAAGTACGATTTTATAAATTCCTATGGGTATTCACAATCGATCCGAATATAATCGAGAAATGTGCATAAAAATATTATATTTAGGATTAAATAAATAATATTATATTTAGAATTAATTGGCCGTTCATTAGATAATTTGACGTAATATCTCTAGATTGTTATTTAGATGTGCACTCAGATACCTCGAGAATATCTTCGAAATATATTTATTGTTTAGTTTCTTTATATCTCCTAACAAAGAATGCAAAAAAAAAAATATTTTATGTGTTTTTCTTTAGCGGGGCATTGCTTAAAGTTGAACTCGATGACCAACGAGACCATACACCACAACGTGCTGGTGGTGGCACTGGGACGATTTAACTTGCATCAGTTTCGCGAAGTGGGAAGCGTGAATCCGGAAGTCGCGAGCTACACGATCCATCCCGAGTACGCACACGCGATCACCGGCGACTCCGATTTGGCGATTTTGACCCTCAGGACGCCTGTCAAATACAGTCCTTTCATCAAGCCTATATGTCTATGGTCTGGTCCAACTGATCTTCAGAACGTCGTCAATAAGTCAGGATACGTCGTAGGATGGGGCCAAGACGAAGTCGGTCATCCTTGGACCGAGGATCCACGGATGGCGGTAATGCCGATAGTCAATACGGTAAAAACTTTCACGAGACCCCATTTTCCGTGTCATTTTTCGTGAATTTCGCTATTTAGTCGATATACAAATTGAATTGCAAGTGAGATTCTCTAAAAATAAAACGTTTAAAATATCTAGATGAGAAAGACAATGAGACCGGAATATTTATATTGCGGAGAAGAAATGCTTAGAAATTTTTACATTATTAACGATGACGCGCGATTCTCTACTTGGATTTGTTACGTTTACACAATTACATATGTTAATTACTATTATGATATTGCAATTTGCTGCATATATTCATAATAAATGGACTTGTTAAATTCATTGCATGTCTAGAATGACAAATGTGATTGTTTATAAATAATTAAATGTATACACGGCATTTTCAGATTTTTCTAAAAGCTCTTAAAGTAATTCACACGTAATTCCACAATTCCGAGACGCTAACGATAGCCGAAAAGAGTCAAGTCGACGAATTTCACGCTATTGTAGAATCAAGTTCTACAAATCATGAAGATTCAGTTGTTATTGCATGAATTACAGGAGGACTGTCACTGGAGTAACCCGACTTACGTCAGCCTCACCTCGAAACGCACTTTTTGCGCCGGTATGCGAGACGGGACCGGTCCTTGCAACGGTGACAGCGGGAGTGGGCTGGTGATTTTTGACGCGAACCGTTATCGATTGCGCGGCGTCGTTTCGCGATCGGTGGGTGGCATGGAACCATTGTGCGATCTTACGAAATTCACCGTCTTTGTCGACGTGGCCAAATATCTACCTTGGATTCGACTGCAGATCTCCATGTAACGATAGCCTCTTGTCTCTCTTAAAACGCAAAATGTGCTAAAAAACAAATTTTTTATATAAGGTTTAATCGAAACCACGGTATTTATATACAACAACATAAAGATTAATGTTACGAATTTGACTTGTTACGTATTTGATGATTTCCTTCATCATAATGCATTTATAATAAAATAGAATATGTGATAAAGTGATTTAAATATAACTATCCGTTACGATAAATCTATTAGTAACGCTACTTTATAAAGTTTTGTGCAAGAGTATTTGGACACTATTTCTAGGGTAACTTTTAATGCTGAGCACGAATCTGTCATCAAAAAATTTCTATCGGGTCAATACATAAGAAAAGTCATTTTTACGATATATAACAAGTATTTTTTATTGAATTTAGGAAACAAATTAGAAGTGTTGAGCATTAAATTTTTGTTTTTTATATGACGTTGAATCGATTTTGCGTATAATTAAATATTGTCCAATAATAATCGCTTAGCATGTTTTCGACCCAATATCCTTAATGTTTCTCAATTATCATCAAATCCTCATGGAAACTTCCACCTTGTACATCACTTATTTCACTGAATATCCGGAAAGAAATCAAGGTGTGAAAAGTTTTCGCGACATACATGCACCTATTTGGTTACAATTTTTCTATAGTTCCGCCATAATTTGTTTGTAATTATCTTTTTTGTGCTGCCAACTCGCATATCTAAATTCAACCTGATGGAATTTTTCTGATGATATATTTGAACTCAATGTCTCGAAGTACGTTAAATTTCCTGCATTAAAAAAGTGTGAAATTTATAAATTGTACTACTGTAAATTAAGAATAAATCCACACGTACCACACAAGTACGAATCACGACACGTTACAATGTATCGATGTACTTATTTAATGTTCTGTTATATAATGTATTATTCAACTTATTAAATGAAATTAAACTTATTAAATATTCAACGTTTTACATTATAAAACATTATAAAAAATGCAAAAATATTATTAACAATTCCACTTATAAAAATACATTAAATAAAAATATATTAAATAAAAATTTAAATATAATTTTAACGATTTAAGTTTTGCATGTTTAAAAATATTGTTTAATCTTATAAAATCTTATAAAATTAACTACAAAGTTAACTATAATTTACGCGCATACTCTTTTTACATTATATATGTATACTACTTTATAAAATATTTAGATATGTTAAGTAAAGATTGTTTCCTTTTTTTTAACATATGCGTTATTCTTCCAACGTTGTTACTATTTTATGTTATAAATAATAACCAGATAAGAAAAGCTAAATGAAAGAAGAATTGAAATTACAGTTCATATCGCATCGTGAAAAGATTTAATACTGTATACATTCGTAACAATGAAAACCGCTTTTCTCGTTGTATTTGCGATCGCATGGCAAGCATAAATTACCGGTTTAGCTTTTTTTGATCCGAATGCATTGAACATCAAGTTTGTTTTTGCAATTCGATAAAATGATTTCAAATACTCGTATTTCACTTACAATTAGATTCCATTAAATTTTTGCTGATTTGAATAAAAAGAAATTTATATTCTACTTAAATACATTATTATATTTTCACGCAACTTCTCCAAGAAGAATCTATATTTTTCTTGCCTACCGACATTGTCTATCGTCTTTAGAATTACACAAAAAGTTTTATTGATGAGCTTTAAACAACCTGGCCATGATTTATTAGGCGTACAGATTTCCCAATCTTTTTCCTGTCCATGCGATCATTAAAGAAAGAAATAGAGAATTTTCCAGAAATACTTATCTCCTATTTATCTCGGCATTCGTCAACTTAAGATGATCTGCGTACCGCCTCGGACAAAATTCATAAATATTAAACATATTTATAAATTATATATTTTTTCAATTTGTAACAGAACTTTACGAGATGGCTAAGATTTCTATTCTGAATGCATCCTGCTGCTATTTTGTACGATAATTCATGAACTATCTCCATGTTCTGACTACTACACATATACAGTCAAACTTGGAACAAATGATGAAATAATGAGAAAAATCGAAATTCCATCTCCGATTCAGAAAGTTCTGAACACGATTTGAAAGTGAGCTTTAATGCAAACCCTTCTGTGCATAAGATATGAGTATTCCTTTTAGTATTATTAATAATATAACAGAAATTTGCACATAATAAGTTTGGCCATTAATGCCGGCAATATATAATTTTTAGCATGTTGAGCTCAGCCATAACCAAAGTTTTTTCTCCATAAACGTACTAAAATAAAATTTAGAAAAATAGTTGAATAGGGGTAATCATCTACCCAGATAATACGCGTGTCTCATAAAGATATCTTTTAAACATGTGTGTTGTTTGGATCGCGATTAGCACGAAAGATAAAAAATAATTTAATGAAGCTATTTAAAAATTTTATCTAATCTTACCTGGTAACATCCTTTATTTATAAAACAAATAGAAATAAGTTAATTATCTAGTACGTTCCTGAATGAACAATCAACCATAGTACAATCGATAACCTCGTCGTATTAAAATCGTACTACTCGGGAGGGATCCACATCACTGAGCAGCTTATTTCTTTTGTTCTTCTTTTCTTCACTGATGCTCCCTGCAAACGAGTTTGAACAATGGGCACGTTTAATACGTATTTTTCGTTTTGCATGAGAGACGCGTTTAAATGCAATTTTCTTTCAAAAGTTGCATGAGAGATGCGTTTGAACGCAATCCTTTCTCAATCTTTTTGGAGATAATTAAGGCATACGAAAAAAGCAAACCTTGTTTGTTTGAAACACATTTGAAAGAAATATTATCGAGGATATATAAAAACCTTCAAAGGAAATACTTGATGAATGAAAAGACTTACTTTGTAAACTCTGGCACATTCAATTTATTGAAGGAAATACGATTAACTAAAAATTTTAATCCTTTTATTGATACATATGACGAAATTACATTACGGAAGTAAGAGATGCAAATGTTAAAGAAGGACAAGCAAAAAATAAAGAAGACGCGAAAGAAAAAAATAGAAAAAGAAGAATTATTGCGTGATAATGATTTTTCGAACGCGCGCTTGCATAATTGGATGGATACGCGCATCATCAAAAAGTACAGTAATAAGTCTTCGATTTCGCTTTAATCATAATCACGGTGATGGAGGAGGAGACACGTGGAACTGACTCATTCGTGAATCCCCGGTATTCGCAGATTAACCGTTCCCTTCCTTCTCGCGCGATGTTGTTCAGAAGGAAAGGATAGAGTACTTATTTCCTATTTTCTTCATTGCGTTTGTTCAACCTAAGATGTTCGGCTGCTTTGAACAAGTTGAATAATACAACTCGGCTCATGATAGCCTCGATACGCAGTACCCCACTACCGCACCACTCGAACGCGTCTTCAGCGCGGAAATTGTAAACGTGTTTCGGTAGAGAACTGGTCAGTCTCGTGAAGATTCGTGGCGAGGTCGTGGGAGTGTAGCTCCAAGGATTTAGTACGCTGAACATCCGGATTCGTCCGTTGTTGGCATCGCGGCGTTGGATTCTGCTGAGGACTTTAAACTGTTGAGAAGTATTTCAGAGTGGTCTGTCAGAAGTGCCTTAAAGAGGGCCTCGGGAAAAAGTAGGGTTAATTAATAAATAAATAAGAATACGTAAACAAGAAAAATATTAAAAATATATAACTCGACATTTAAGACATTCCAGCAATCGATAAAAAAAGTGCAATACAGTGTTCTAAATGTTTTAATAAAAACACAAGCAACAATTGACAGTAAAAAATATAATAAAGTATAAAAATATAATAAAAATATAATAAAAAAATTATAAAATAAAGGCACAGTTAATAATAAAATAAAGGAACAGTTACACGAGGGAATCACGTTGAATCCTTATCAGAATTTGAAATTCACTTATAATTATACGTGATCTGCTTACTTTACCGGTTCGATGACTGTTGAATGATCAAGATGTAAGCTGAATATGTGCTCATGGAATGCTCAAGATATTCTGATTTGCGCGCAGATGTCGATGCCTTGTTAAATTGTTTTCCTTCTAAGCATAATTGTCTAGAAACGTGATTGAAAACGTGATTTAAATAAATGATTTGTTTATTGTGCAGAAATATGTTGTATCTTTTTGACAAAACCTAAAGTGTTCTCCAGAAACGTTGCCAAATTTTTAAAAAAGTGAATTGCACCAGTGAGTTTTTATTATTATTATTTATATTTGATTGAATGTCTATTATCTTGATTAGATATATATGTTGCAAATATTTATTATCAACTCTATATGCTATATCGTTCGTCATTAACATCCTAATTTTTGTTTACTAATATGAATAATTAAAATAGTTAAGTCGTTAAATATTTAAATAATTAAATAGTTAATAATTTCAAATTTTAATATAGATCTATATAATAATTTCTCTTTTTCAAACAATTCCGTATTGAAAGTTTTTTTCGTTTAAAACTGATTAGATTATTGAACTTTAATTATTCAATTCTTGCAACAAATTAATTACAATTAAACTGATCTTTTGAATGTAGATTGATCTAAAATATTGTAATCATCGTTAAAACAAAAATGTTCAAAGTAAATGAAGTTATAAAAGTAAAATTATAATTGCTGACTTCCTCATGATATTTCGCGTATTGGTTGATAAGTAAAGCATTTGAACTTTCAAAGGTTATCGAACAGAATGTAAATGTAGTGTTTAGTAATACGATGCATTTAGTGCACATATCAGTTCTTCTTTAATTTAATTTAATCTGTTTCATCAAAAAAATAATTTTGCATTAACCCTTAAACGACACACTTCGCTCCTTTAACACCGACACATGAGATGCAGCAAACCCCAACCACTTAAAATGCTTATTGGGCATACATTTTCATTTTTCAATGCAAAAAAATTACTGGGTACCCTTCAAACCTTTCAAAATAAGGTGCAACAAGTTTCACTGAAAAATTTTAAAATAATGAAAAAAATTAAACAAGTAACAGAAAAGAAGCATAGAAAAATCAGTCAAAACTTTGGTTGGGGTATCTTGCACTCCTAGGTGTGGTTAAGGGTTAATAATAATTATTGTATACGCAAAATTTATATTAGCATGAACAACTTACGATAACTCAGTTATAGCAGCATATAAATTTCAAAATTGTAAGTAGATACATGCGCAAATAAATCCGAAAGTACGAAGACTAGCCGGACGATATCGATAATGTTTTAACATCTGCTAAATATATTAATATTTTAATATTACAACGCTTCAAAAATTATAAAAAATATAATGTAAAAAAATTCGTAAGATTTTTATAAAAAGAAATTGATTCTGTTTTTAACAAGAGATTATAATTAGAGTATTATTTTGTTCAAATAATGTTAATGAACATAGTATTACTTTATGTTTGGGTGAAGTTTATCATGATTCACACATTCTTCTCAAAACGTATCCGAGCTTATCTGCGTGTTTTACCAGTTTTCCTGGTATGTGTTTTGCTTGTGGTAGATAGCAATTAATCATTTCATTATATATCAAAACTTTGTTCTCTAATCTTATCAACATATTAAGATTTAATGACAAATAAATATACGAATATTAATTATGTAAGAAATTGCATTTGTACGATAAATTTGTCGTATTCCTAAATTTTCTTCAAAATTAAATTATTGATTTTTTTTAGGTTTTTTCGAGAAAGCTCAAAAATTTCTTTCTTTGAATGGAAAAAATTCACAAAACGATTAATAATAGTTATTCCAAATCATTAAATAAAATATTGAAAACGATTTAAAGTGAATTACATTTATAAACTATATATTTTGTTAGGTTTGTAACAGATCCTCACGAGATGGCTAAGATTTATATCTTGATAGCATTGCTGCCGCAGCTGTTTTGTGCACTAGTACGAGGACAAGAATCTCCATGTCCTCAATATTTCAAATATATAACCAAATCGGGTGAAACGATAGGACAAATCGAAATCCAGTCTCCACCAAAAATTAGTCAACTTCATTTGAGAATAACCTTAAAACTCGCCGCTGAATTGCCTACAGTAAGTATTATTTTTTTATATTATTAATAACATAGATAAATTTTACATAAATTTGTGACCGTTAATGCAGACAGATTTCTAATAATTTCTAGTACATTAACTCAATGACCAGCAGTTTCTTCTCTGAATATTTCTAAAAAAAAATTTAATTTAAAATCCATTCTGCAAATAATGCCACTTCTACAAACAGTGCTTTAAAGAAATGACACTTTTTTTATCCGAAGTGTGTGTGTGTGTGTAAAAGTACATTTGAAAATGATTAAAATATAATTTAAAAAAGACATTTATAAAGACATTATTTCCGACATATTCTAAAAACTATAATTTTTCACTATATCTAAATATAAAAAAAAAAAAGAGATCAAACATAATTCTCTTATAGTAGTTAGAAACAAATGACTAAAATAATTTTAAAAATTTTTAAAATTTTAAAGTTTTTATTTAATTTGTTGTTAGGTAGCACCTTTTACATATAATAAACAGAAATAGTTTAATTATCAATGCGTTTCAGAAATACATTGGTCGATTGGAATTAGCACAATCGAAAGAGGATTCTGCTCAAGATGTCCTAGCGGGCAGGAATTTGTTGTATTATGTTTATTTTCCTTTACACTATCCGATTCCGACATTGTTCGGAATATGGTTCAATGGTGAAAAGTATTGTTCTGGTTCAGAAGGTGAGTACCGTATTTACTTGAAAGACAAAACGTTGAATGTCGTGTATGTTTGAGGAAATAGAAGGAAAATCATAGCCATCTATTCTTTCAAATTACAAATTAATTCTTATTTTATATTTGATTATACATAATTTATCAAGACGAAATTAAGTTGGAATATAAAGCTCACTATCACATTCAATCTTCTTACTCTGAAAGACGCGCGGTTTGAATGACAATCTTATGTTTCGTTTCAGTAACAGGACGTATCATAACTACTATCACGTTGGAACATACTCTGTATCTGCCAAATATGCTTTCACAAATTTCTGAACCAATTCAATCACATCAAAATTCGAGGCCGACACCGAAGAG
This sequence comes from Cephalotes varians, assembly GCA_037157785.1. Classification (NCBI taxonomy): domain Eukaryota; kingdom Metazoa; phylum Arthropoda; class Insecta; order Hymenoptera; family Formicidae; genus Cephalotes; species Cephalotes varians. The sequence goes on from JANQDE010000056.1 coordinate 836,800, forward strand.
TGATAGCACTTCAAAGCAAGCTACTGTCACCCTTCCTCAAGGATTTGGCAACGTATTTCTTAATACAATCCCGAAATCACCCTCACAGTACAGTAATACCAACCCATTCCTGAGGCCAAATTTGGTTCAAACAGTTCCACAATACAGTGATAATAATAATAATAATAATAATAATAATAATAATAATACAAATTATAATATATTTCTAAAGCCAATCCAAACTCCACAGTGGCCAACTCCGATCAAATCAATCCCACAATCCAGTTCCACAACCCAGACCCATATCGATGATAACAATAATAACAATTATAACAATAATAACAACGAATGCGGTATCAGCAGCTACTCTGGAAACACAAATCTTTTGATCGCTAACGGACAAAAGACTTTGCCTGGCCAATGGCCATGGCAGGCTGCACTCTTCATCGTTAGAAACGGATACGAGTTTCTGTGCGGTGGTTCCATTCTGACTAAGAAACATATTCTAACAGGTACATTAATAAAAGAAAAACAATTCTACGTTACTGATATTCTCCATATACTGAACAATGTGATCTTACGTTATATCTGCTATCTTTCTTAAATCGCAAGAGATTTATTTATAATTATTTATATCCTCATAATAAAAAGTACGATTTTATAAATTTCCATGGGTATTCACAATCGATCCGAATATAATCGAGAAATGTGCATAAAAATATTATATTTAGGATTAAATAAATAATATTATATTTAGAATCAATTGGCCATTCTTTAGATAATTTAATGTAATATTTCTACATTGTTATTTAGACGTGCACTCAGATACCTCGAGAATATCTTCGAAATATATTTATTGTTTAGTTTCTTTATATCTCCTAACAAAGAATGCAAAAAAAAATATTTTATGTGTTTTTTTTTTAGCGGGGCATTGCTTAAAGTTGAACTCGATAACCAACGAGACCATACACCACAACGTGCTGGTGGTGGCACTGGGACGATTTAACTTGCATCAGTTTCGCGAAGTAGGAACCATGAATCGAGAAGTCGTGAGCTACACGATCCATCCCGAGTACGCGCACGCGCTCACTGGCGACTCCGATTTGGCGATTTTGACCCTCAGGACGCCTGTCGAATACAATCCTTTCATCAAGCCTATTTGCCTATGGTCTGGTCCAATTGGTCTTCAGAACATCGTCAGTAGATTGGGATACGTCGTAGGATGGGGCCAAGACGAAGTCGGTCATCCCTGGACCGAGGCTCCACGAATGGCGATAATGCCGATAGTCAGTATGGTAAGAACTTTCACGAGAACTGATTTTCCATTTTCCTTAAATTTCGCTACTTAGTCAACATACAAATTGAATTGCAAGTGGAATTCTCTAAAAATGAAACGTTTAAAAATATCTCGATGAAAGAGACAATAGGCTGGAATATTTACGTTACCGTAGAGAAATGCTTAGAGATTTTTGCATTATTAATGATGACGCGTAATACTCTATTTGATTGTGTTACGTTATACAGCTACATATGTTAATTACTATTATGTTAATTACTATTATGATATTGCAATTTGCTAAGCATCCATAACGAACGGATTTGTTAGAGTCATTGCATGCCTAGAATGACAAATGTGATTGTTTATAAATAATTAAATGCAATTGCTGATTGCACGATATTTCAAATTTTTATAAAAGTTCCTAAAGTAATTCACACAATTCCACACAATTCCGAGACGCTAACGATATCCGAGAAATGTCAAATCGAGTTTCGCGCTATTGTAGAATCAAGTTCTACAAATGATGAAGATCCAGTTGTTATTGCATGAATTACAGGAGGACTGTCACTGGAGTAACCCGACTTACGTCAGTCTCACCTCGAATCGCACCTTTTGCGCCGGTATGCGAGACGGGACTGGTCCTTGCAACGGTGACAGCGGGAGCGGGCTGGTAATTTTCGATGCAAACACGAATCGTTATCAATTGCGTGGCGTCGTTTCGCGGTCGGTGCGTGGCAATGAACCATTGTGCGATCTTACGAAATTCACTGTCTTTGTCGACGTGGCCAAATATCTACCTTGGATTCGACTGCAGATCTCCACATAACGATAGTCTATCGTCTCTCTTAAAACGCAAAATGTGCTAAGAAACAAATTTTTAATATAATTAAGGTTTAATCGAAACCACATATTTATATACAACAACATAAAGATTAATGTTACGAGTTTGACTTTTTATGATGATTTCCTTCATCATAATGCATTTATCAATAAAATAGAATATGTAAAATGATTTAAATTTAACTATCTGTTATGATAAATTTATTAGTAACATTACTTTTTATAAAGTTTTGTGCAAGAGTATTTGGACACTGTTTCTAAGATAATTTTTAATTTGCTGAGCACGAATTTGTCATCAAAAAATTTCTGTCAGGTCAATATATAAAAATAGTCATTTTTACTGATATATATAGCAAGCTTTTTTATTTTTTATTTTTAGGAAACAAATTAGAAGTGTTGATTAAATTTTCGTTTTTTATATGACTTTGAATTAATTTTGCGTATAATTGTCCAGAATTGAAATCAATTCACGTTGCCTCGTGAAAAGATTTAATACTGTATACATCAAGAATTATGAAAACTGCTCTTCTCATTTGAGATTGCGTGGCAAACACAAATTGATCGGTTTAGCCTCTCCTGATCCGAATGCATTGAACAGTTTGTTTTTGCAATTCTATAAAACAATTTCAAACGCTCGTATCTCACTTACAATTAAATTTTAATCTATAATTAGATTAAATTTTTGTCGACTCAAATAAAAAAATATTTATATTCTTAATATACTTAAATACTTAAATACATTATTATATTTTCACTCAATTTCTCCAAGAAGAATCTTATATTTTCCTTGCCTACCGTCAATGCTTCAGAATTTTATACAAAAAGTTTTATCAGCGAGCTTTAAGCGACATAGCCATGATTTATCAGACGTACAGTTTTTCCAATCTTTTTCCTGTTCGCGCGATCATTAAAGAAAAAAATTAAGGATTTAAAAAAAATATTTATCTTTTATTTAACTCGGCAATCGTCAACCTAAGATAATCTGCGTGATGCTTCGGACAAGTTGAATAAAAGGTCTCGATTCATGATCGCCTTGACCGCCGCGGTGCCCCACTATCACGGTGCGCTACTCCGAACACATCCAACGAGGAAACTGTAAACGTATTTAGAAGAATCAAAGAAATGACGCAGTCTATGTCTCAGTGAAGATTCGACAAGATGGTGGAAGTGTAGCTCCAAGATTTAACATAAAACCAATGTTGTTATTGAATTTCGCTGGGAATTTAAGAAACGCTTTAGAATGCATCACCAAGAGTATCTTAAAAGTGTAATCGGAAATAAATAGGAATAAATAGTAAATAACGATGCGGAAATGAGAATATGTTAAAGAAGTATAATTAGAAACGCTTGAAAAATATTCTGATGATTGATGAAGAGGATGCTGGTATAAAAACGTGAGAAACAAAAGATATCGATATCGACAATACAAAAATATAAGTGGAGTTTTTTGAATTGTATGCAAAAGTCACGAAAGTTGATTCACATCCCGGTTTAACATCTGTTTAATGAAACAGTGAGTATATGTAATCCATTATTATTAATTCTACTACTAAAAATTAAGATGCAAGATGAACATATTCGTAGAATGCGCAAGATTTTTTAATTTATTTTCAGATATTGAATCGCTTTAGGAAATATTTTTTCTTCTACGTGTAATTGACTAGAAATATGACTAACGATTAAAGTATTAAATAAAGTGTTAAATATGATTAACGATTTCTCCGAAACATGTACTTATTGTGCGATTTGTAATAAGTATCTGCAGACATTTAAATAAATTATCTGTTAATATTTTTCGCTTAAAAATAATTGTTCTAAAATATTAAATTTGAATCATTCAAGTTTTTTAAAAATTTGAATATAATTAGACTGATTAATCTTTTGAACGTATAAGATTAATTTGAAATATTGTAATTGTCATTAAAACAGAAACGGAAAATCCTATAGGAAAATTAATATAAGTGCAATAAAAGCAAAAGTATTATCTTTGCTAACCTCATATCGTCATAAATGAAATATTTGTTTAACAAGATTAATGTATATACGGTATTTAGTAAGCGAACGCATTAATTTGCATGTAGAAATTTTTTAATTTAATTTAATTGGTTTTAGCCAAAAAGAAAAAAATTTTGCCTTAATAAAAAACGCCTTTGTAATACGAACAAAATATTCGTGCGAATATTCTACGACAGCTACATTTATTTAAAGAAATAGACATATATGCGCAAGAAAGGACGACAATACAAAAATCTGTCAATCGGTATCGATAGCATTTTAACATCGAAATTGTGTTAAATATATTAAAACTTATTCATAAAAATTAAGTATACTTATAAATTATATATTTTCTTACTTTATAACAGAACTTCACGAGATGGCTAAGATTACTATTCTGATTGCATTGCTGCTGCTGCTTTGCACGATGATTCATGGATCCCCATGTTCTGACTACTACACATATACAGTCAAACCAAAGACAAATGATGAAATAATGGGACAAATCGAAATTCCAGCCCCGTCAGAAAGTTCTGAATATGGTTTGAAAGTGGGCTTTAATATAAACTCTTCTGTGCATAAGGTATGAATATGCCTTTTAGTATTATTAATAATATAACACAGAAATTTGCACATAATAAGTTTGATTGTTAATACAGGAAATATGTAATAATTTTTAGCATGTTGAATTTAGCCAGACCAAAGTTTCTTCTCTATAGACTTATTAAAATATAATTTTAAAAAATATAAACAAAGTTGAACATGTGATCAACTACCCAGATAATACGCGTGTCTCATAAAGACGTTTTTTAAACATGTATGTTGTCTGAATCGCGATTTGTGATTAGAAGAGCGAAAGATAAAAAATAATTTGAAGAAATTACTTAAAATTTTTATTCAATTTCACCTGATAACATCCTTTATTTATAAAACGACTAGAAATAACTTAATTATCTAGTATGTTCCAGAATGAACCAGTTGCTCAACTAATCATGGTACAATCGATATCCGAGATCGCTAATACTATTCAACAAGGCAAACCTTTGTTATATCATGTTCATTTTCTCAAAGGCCAACCGATTCCAAGACTAACCAAAATATGGTTCAATGATCAACAAATTTGTCCGAATCCTGAAGGTGAGTAATGTAATTGCTACAAAAATGCCACGTAGAATAAACAGAAATAAATACAGTTGTCACTTATTTTTTCGAATTACGTAAATTTATATACAATACATTTTTTTTATATTAAAATGACGTAATTCAAACGGCAATGTTACATTTTATTTCAGAAGTAGAAAATATCCCAACTACTAAAATTCTAAAGCTAGTTGTGTCCCCGCCAGTTGAGTACGTAGGTGGCTCTTCACTCTTCCAAACACCCACACAAAGGAATAACAATAACACTATTAATAACAACGATGATAATAATAATAACGAATGCGGTATCGGCAGTTATACCGATCGCACAAATCTTCTAATTAGCAACGGAGAGGAGACAATGCCAGGCCAGTGGCCGTGGCTAGTAGCACTCTTCGTTGTGAGGAAAGACCATGAGTTTAAATGTGCTGGTTCTATTCTGACAACCAAACATATTATAACAGGTAAAAAATCGAAGAAAAATATTCGATATTACTAATAAAGTTATTAGAATGTGCTCGAAAACTATCATCAACTTATTATTTAGATTCTTTATATGTTTTCCGACACAGATTATTAAAAAATAAATTTCATGCATATATTCATTTTTCAGCGGCGCATTGCTTGAAATTGAGTTTCTCTAATAATGACACCTTGCATTCCAACGTACTAGTAGTGGCCTTGGGACGATTTAATTTACGCCAGTGGCGTGAGAGAGGAACCCTGAATCGGGAGGTCTCAGGTTACAGGATCCATCCCGATTACGTGCACGAAAATACCGCCGACTCCGATCTTGCGATTTTGATTCTCAGAACGCCCGTCGAGTACAACCCTTTTATCAAACCTATCTGCCTGTGGTCTGGTTCGACCGATCTTGAGAATGTCGTTAATAAAATTGGATACGTTGTGGGGTGGGGCCAAGACGAATTTGGTAACCCTTATACTTCGGAACCACGAATGGCGAGAGTGCCAATCGTGAGTCAGGTAAGAATATTCGTCAATAATAAGCCTGTTTTTTTGCTTTCCGTGTCTTTCGCTATTCGATCGACGTAAGAGTCGAATTTGGCAAGCAAGCAATGGACGATTTGTTTTTTTTTAAAACAATGCTGAATTTATATCATTTGCAATATTTGGTTCTACGATGATTCGGCACCAATTTGACGTTTCTTTCATCTACGATGATTAGCTTTTCGGAATTGTGCGGAACTGTGTTATTTCATGAATTTTCACGAAAATTTGTATTTACTGCGTGATCAATGACTGCGTTCAGCAGAGAAAGCAACTTAGTAAGCGCTCTGGGTTGATTGGATTATATTTTTAGATCTAGAGGAATAGTCCTATTTCAATTTAGATCTAAAAGTATAATCTAATCAGCACAAAGCGCTTACTAAGCTGCTTCTTCTGCAGCCAATGATTTTGGTTATCAGTTGACTTGCAATGACACAAATAAATCCAATTCTTATATGTAAATATTGTTATTATTATTACATATTATTATTATTATTATTGCTATTATTATTATCATTATTATTATATTGTAACAATTAATTTACATAACTGTAAACATGGTGAACACAAATGGAGCAAAATATTATAGGAGACCTGTCTCCGGAGCCATCGGATTTTCGTCGATCTTACCTCGAATCGCACTCTTTGTGCTGGTTTGCGAGATCAAAGTGGTCCTTGCAATGGTGACAGTGGGAGCGGACTGGTGGTTTACGACGCTATTACGGGTCGTTACCAATTGCGTGGTATCGTTTCGCGATCGGTGGCTGGCAATGATTTTTTGTGCGATCTCAAAAAGTACGTCGTCTACGTCGACGTGGCCAAATATGTTCCCTGGATTCAAGAACAGATTTCCACTACGTAACTCTGATTTCTCTGATCTTTACAGAATTCAAAATATATCAGTTGACAAGCTTTTTATGTGATCTATTCAAAGTGAAGTCATTTATACCTTAGCTTTACTTACTCTATACGGCAATTTTTTCATAAATACACTTATAATGTGTTATAAAGCATTTTTTAAATGTTTATAAATTTTTGCTATATTATATTATCTACTAATCTAACACGTTGTTAATATTGTATACATTGTAAAGCATCATAAAACTACAAAAAAGTATTGCTTGCTCATTATTATAGTTATGTTAATGTATACTTTAATTTTAATGATTTAAGTTTTATCTGTCAAACATGTAAAAAAATATTTTTTAAGATTATGAAATTAAGCTATAAAGTTAACTAGAATTTACGCATACATTTTTTACATTATATGTGTATATTACTTTGTAAAATATTTAGGTATGTTAATAAAGATTGTTTCTTTTATTTTAATATATGCGTTATTCTTCTAACTTTGTTACTATTTTATGTTACAAGTAATAGAATATGTTATAAATAATAACCAGACAAGAAAAGCAAGAAAGAAAGAAATATTGAAATTACAGTTCACATTGCATCGTGAAAAGATTTAATACTGTGTACATCGCTATGAAAACTGCTCTTCTCATCGCATTTGCGATTGCGTAGCAAACACAAATTGACTGATTTCGCCTCTTCTGATCCGAATGCATTGAACAGTTTGTTTTTGCAATTCAAAAAAACGATTTCAAACACTCGTATCTCACTTACAATTAGATTTTAATTTATAATTAAATTAAATTTTTGTCGATTTAAATAAAAAAAATTTATGTTCTTAATGTACTTCGTACTAAATTTATGTACTTAAATATATTATTATATTTTCACTCAATTTCTCCAAGAAGAATCTAATATTTTTCTTGCCTACCGTCAATGTCTATCGTCTCCAGAATTACACAAAAAGTTTTATTGGCGAGCTTTAAGCGACCTGGTCATGATTTATTAGGCGTAAATATTTCCCAATCTTTTTCCTGTCCGCGCGATCATTAAAGAAAAAATAAAAGATTTTCTAGAAATACTTATCTTTTATTTAACTCGTCAACCTAAGATAATCTGCGTACCGCTTCGGACAAGTTGAATAAAAAGTCTCGATTCATGATCGCCTTGACCGCCCTACTACCACTCCGAACACATCTTCAACGCGGAAACTGTAAACGTATTTCGAAGAGTCAAAGAAATGACTCAGTCTATGGCTCAGTGAAGATTCAACAAGAAGATGAAAGTGTAGCTCCAAGATTTAACATAAACATCACCAACTAATTGTTGCTGATTTTCGCTGGGAATTTAAGAAACGCTTTAGACTGCATCGCCAAGAGTATCTTAAAAGTGTCTCGGAAATAAATAGGAATGAATAGTAAATAACGATGCGTAAATG